>CABFVZ010003898.1:8668-31791 GCA_902151445.1 Timema monikensis | reverse complement strand
GGGCGGGGGGGACTACCCAAATGATTGATACACATTTTGAACCCCAGTGGTGCACTCGGCCGAGATTCGAACATCAGTCTCTCTGGCAATGGTTGTAGAACTTTTCTCCAAAGTCATAGATTCCCCCGGATTATAAAGCTCATATCAAAACTACACTCCGCTTACCTGTATGCAAAACCCACCTACTAAATCTTTTGTAACATTTATAATGATACATGATCTCTATGATTTCAGAGTATTCTTAATAAAGCACTTTTGGTTTAGTAGAAGATCTTTCCCTCATGGGAAAAATCTTCTTGTATGCTACTTTGGACATGTGTGTCAAAGGTTTACAACCCTTTTATAGAATTTTTTATTTGCGATCCTAATTTCTATAATGTTTACTGGTTTGCACACTGATAAAATGCTAACTGCGTCAAATATAGTCAGACAATCTTAAAAGCTAGTTGTAAAGGCACGAGCTATAGTTCTTTCAATAACAGTATCCAATAAAAACCTTATTTTCATATCTCCGAGACACAAGCTGCTGATTCTAAAAAAAATGTATGTGCTAATTCCAAAATGTTATTATTTTTTCTGTGTCACGTATACATCAAAATACATACTCAAATTTAAAATGTCAATGAATCACCAATTTTTAGTACCACACAATTATAATATACAATCTTTATCATAAGCTTTTTCATGTTAAACTACAACAGTTATATTATCGTAATAATATCCATAGTATAATTTAAATGACACGCACGGATATTTTTTCTAATAGTACGTTTCACATTCCCTCCTAAAAAACCAACAGTTTTCTTCCATAATGGAAGAATCCCAGTGGCCTTGATAACTCTTTTCCGTCGTAGATATGTCCTGATGAATGCGTTCCCCTTCCTCATTTCTACAGCTCTCAAATTATCAGGTAAAAACTCAAATATTAGGGTAGAAATATAATTTTTGAAGACAATCAGCATCTTATATATTTAAGGCATTGTACGCCAACATGACATCAGAGATTCTTATTGGTGTCTTCCATATTGTCTCGAATATATCCGTGAACAACTGCTTTAAAAGAAAGTTAGGTTGTCAGTAAAGGAGTTCAATTCTGTTCCCCATTTTAAAATAGAAAAAGTCATCCTAAATTAACTATTTTTTACAAAAAATGGTGAGATTATATTCAATGCTAAGACATACTTTATATTTTTACAAGATAATTTAGACTTTCTTTTTTCACCAAGTGTGTGAAGTTATTTTAAAATTTGTGTTGAAACTTCTTTAATAATAAATGATGACTACATTTCCTTTAGCCATGATCTCTTAGATAATTGCCCGTTTTATAAAAGAGAACAACTGTCCACATGTTCTACCGAAATTTCAATTATTTGTTTTATAGATCTAACAAATTTTGTAACTTTTTCTCTGGTGATGTGATGTACCAACCTCACTTGTTAGATTTCCCCAAACAACGACCTATTTCTGAATGTCACTATCTCAAATAAGGTATTTCTATACTCTGGACTCTAGGGTGTATTTCAATAAGTTAAATCAGGACACATATATTGTACCATCAAAGGATCCAAGGACCGCACATAGCCAAGGACCGTGCTGACATGAGCATCTTATTGTAACAACCCTAACACTCGGATGGACCTCTCAAGGTTTTGCAAATCACTCTTTCAAGTAGTTCTCTGTATTATCACCTCACTAGAAGTTCGCTAATTTAGCTATAGCAGTAACCACACCACCCCTTCTCACCCCTCCTATACACTTCCCTTACATTCCACAGCTAACCCCCTAATCCTTTCAACTTTGTTGCTTGCTAATCAACAAAAGACAGGCAGGCTGTCACGGATATACTCTCCAAGGAGTGATGTCGAGTTTTGATCCGAAATCTCTGGGTTTTATTGAATGACGTCCAAAGTCAAAGGACAAGGGCTCGAATCCATGTCAACATATGTTTTCTGAGTTACCTTAGGGAATCATTAATAATGTGACATTTTTATTTAGTTTATTTATTACTGTAGAAATATTTAAAACTATATTTTCTTCCCAATATTTTTTTTAAATATACATTTCCATTTGTTTTTTTTTACCTGACATAGTTTTTACGGTTGCTACTTACGCTAATTATTTAAATATTAAATTAAGAATTAAAATAAGTACACTACAATTTGTTTGTACAGAAGATAGAAAAACAAATATTGAAAACCCCATTTTGTTCTAGGTGATAGGTGTTCAAAAAATTGGAAATATCTTTAAAAAAGGTGTCCAATGTTGTGCGAAAAATTGCAATTTGTTAAATTTTATTTCTATTAAATAGAATTTACATACGGCACGCCTACCTCACTTTACAAATAGGCCCCACTTTTAACTTTTTTGAACACTTTACTAACAAGAACATAGCATTAAATTTTTTTTTTAAATCTGGAACTAAAAAGCTTTGTAAGCCATGCTACCATTAAAATAATAAATTTATTATTATAATATGATTATAAACCATCTAAAACTAAGTTTTTTCATTTTTGTTGTTACGTTCAGCACACAGGTTATTAATGGTTTAATCTGATTGGGTAGAGATGAGGAAGGTAGCTAAGAGGAAGTGAACCCACATTTGCATGGAGTTAAGATGGGAAAACCAGAGTGATGAATCACTTGTGGAAAACAATTAATATATATATATATATATATATATATATACATATATATTTAACGAGAAAATCCCTTCAATTCACGAATACGAGATTCGAACCTTGACCTCCCCATCAATGGCAATCAAACCAACAGCAAGTAACGGCTAGAACACTGCTGTGGATAGCTAAACTTTGTAAACAAATATTTAATTTATCTCAACACCTCCGAGAGAAAGTATTGTGATTGTCAAAAAATTAGAACTCGGGATTTGACAAATGTCACGTTTAATGGGCTCCTGAAACCAACAAAGTTGTTTTTGCGATGCCATCTGTCTGTCTGTCTTTCTTTTTGTATCTCAGGCTGAAGTTGAAACTATTTATCAGAATGGGCTACAGCTTGGTGTCTGGGGTTTTCAAAAGGTCCCCCCGAGGAGTTTTTGGAATAAGATTGTAATGTTACTGATTTGACCCTAAAGAATATGTGAAAGCATTGACAATAATATCGTCCTAATTTTATAAACGTATCTTATTTCATTTAAATTATAATCTATTACATGGCGCTTAAAGCACCTCTTCTTCCAAGAAGGTACACGCTACTGTAAGTGACGTCACGCACGTGACATTAGTAAAGTCAATGTGACCATTTAAAAGATTTTTAAATAATAACTTCTTCATCTGGAAAGTTCGACTAGAGATTTTAAAAAGTAGCTTGAGTCAGTTTCCGGCTCTCGAAGCTTCTAGTGACACCGAGATGTTTTTGTCTTGTATTTTAATTATTTATAACACAACCTTCTCGAAACTTCCATGAGCAATGGATACATACATAGAATGGTGCAATGTAAGAACAGAACTGACAGAACTCACAAGTCACTAGCACTTGGCGTCCAGTCCTTGAACTACTCGGACTTTCCTTGAACTACTCGGACTGCAACACCTGTCCGCGCTCATACTATAGGCCGCGTATATATTTCGACGACATGATCTATTTTCTCCTGACATAAACTGAGATTTATTAATAAAAAACATGTCAACATAAAAAGTGTGTATTAATTAAACAAGATTTAAATCACCAATAATTCTTCAATTGGCGCCCATCACGCGGGACGAATATTTCAATAACACTTCAATTGGTGCACAACGTAAGCAGTAATATTTCAATAACGCTACAATTGGCGCCCATCGCGGTGCACGAACATTTCAATAACTCCACAATTGGCATCCCAACTTAGGGGCACGAAATACCTCCCCGAGGTAATTAGAGGTGAATTACCGAGATAAGCAGCAGGAAGCAGCGCCGAGGACCAAGATAAGCAGGAAGCAGCGTCGGGGAAGCAGGAAGCAGTGCCGAGGACCGAGAGAAGCAGCGTACTATCACCAAAGAGGAGACTGGGGATAGAGACGAATATAAGGAAGAGATCACAGATAAGTCATCAACAGAAACTTAAAATAATTAGTGAAGAACTATTTTATGTGATTTGTGCATTTTGGGGGTGGAACAGTATACATTTTTTTAAATGATTAAGGGAACAATAATTAAAAAATGGCAGATTCAAATGATAATAGTGACGCTATTAGCTGTTCTGAAGAGGTAGCATATTAAAATATACCTAGGAATCAGTTAGGTCTAGAACAATCAGATGAGGAAATAAGAGAAGGTGAACAGGAAAATGGAGAGTCATTTGCAGAGGGAGAGAGAGAAGGAGATAGGACAGAAAAAGAAAGAAACGTTATAGATGAGGAAGAAAGAGAAAAGAGTAGGGAACTAACAATGGTGCAGCAACCAATAGTAGATTTAAATCAACTTATGAAAATGTTACAAGAAAGTAATCAGAAAATGTGACAAGAAAGTAATCAGAAAATGTTACAGCAAATGGCAGTGATTAGTGAAAAAACCAATCAGAAAATAGATAAAAGTAGCCAAGAAATTAAACAGAGAATAGATGCAATTAAACAAGGAATAATAGAAGCAGTTAATAATAATTTTAAGAAAAAGATCCATTCAGGGATCGAACCAAATACTATGATCCAAACAGAGATTAAACCAGATACTCCAATTCAGTTAGGGATCAAACCAAATAATACAATCCAAACAGAGACCGAACCAGATAACATAATTCAGTTAGAGATCGAACCAGAGACTACAATCCAAACAGAGACCGAACCAGATACAACAATTCAGTCTGAGATCGAACCAGAGACTATGATCCAAAAAGAGATCGAACCACATAAAACGATCGAGTGAGAGATCGAACCAGAGACTACGATGCAAACAGGGACCGAACGAGAGACTGCAACCCAATCTGAGGTTGAACCTAAAACTACAATTCAATCCAAAAGATCCGGTCAGAGATCGAACCAGAGGCTACGATCTAAAAAGAGTTCTAACTGTAGAAAACAATCCAGTCTGAAATCAACCAGAGACTAGGTAGGAAACTAAAAATAAAAATAAAGGGTTGCTTTCAATACGTGCCACAGAAAGTCTTCGACCCAGGAGGTATTAGCAATGAATTTAAAACGTCGGATAGTTAACATTTTAATTTTAGAAGGGTAATATTTAAATACAATTATATAACTGCAATTAGCATGTAAGTAAATATTAGGTAACTGTAACTATTATAAATCGCTATATAATGTGAAATATTCCATCCAACTTTAGCAATGTTAAAAAAAAAGTTTAAAATAAAAATTTAAGTAAATTTAAAAAGTACAAATTCAGCGACGTGAAAGTAATATTTCCTGTGTAAGGGAAGGTTGTGCGTATTTGTAGAAATTGTAAAGAAATCATAAACGACCAAACACGAAAAGTGACACTAATCTTTTTGTTTCTGAAAACGGCAAAGTTAATCTTTCTTTTGTATTAGAAAGTAGATATTATCAAGTCAAGAAGTTGTAAGTGTACCATTAAAGACAGCGGCTGCCAAAAGTGACACTAATCCTTTTTTTTTTTCTGAAAAGGGTAGAACTAATATTTCTTTTGTCAAAATGATAAGGGGTCCTTATTGACGTGTAACTCAGTTCCATACTTGTGTTTCAACAACATCCATTGTCATTCCTACATCGCACTTAATACAGGTGGTCATCTATTGTCATTCCTACAACGCACAACAACAGTCTGAAAACATTTTTGTTGAAAAAATAAGACAACACAAGCTGACTTTGGCCACGAAAGATAAAATATATATTTTAAAAACAAATTTAGTTCATTTAGTCAGAGTCGAACCCGGTATAATAGATATGGAATCCTTAAATATAAAAATATGTATTTCAGCAGGTTAGATATATCCCATTAGTTAAAATTGTCAGCAGGAGGGGGCATGGACCCTTAGAAGCATGCAAGGGAGAACATAAGATAGAAGGTTAGGTAAGGGCTTGGTTAAAATTGGCAGCAGGAGGGGGCATGGACCCTTAGAAGCATGCAATGGATAACATCGGATAGAAGGTTAGGTGAGGGCTTGGATAAGTTTGTCAGCTGGAGGTGCGTGAAAACCTTAAAACATGCGAGGAGAGATTAGGGTGTAAGTATATTCTAAGAATAGGTCATATTTTGTTTGTTAATTGTAAACTATTGTTTAAGTAATAATTTGAGATAAAATTAGGCTAACAGGGCAATTTTGAGTTTAAAAAAAATTATATAATTTAAATTTAAGAAAAAAGTTAGGAAGTTTGATTAATTAATAGACGATCTTGAAAATCAAAATAAAGATATTTTTCACCAATGACGAATTTTAAGAATGACAGTCAAGATAAGGATTTTAATATTTATGTGGGAGGTTATTTTAATTCAATTAATTACATTGTAATAAATTCAACGATTTTGATTCAGATATTAAAGGCGTCACAGAGTAAGCTAATAAGCTGAAGAGTAAGATCTAATATATCTAGAGAAAATAATTTAGATATGCACTTGAGTGCTTATTACAGTATGTTAAGGTGAGTGGAAGGAAATAAGAAGCCAGTAGTGTCTTGTTTATAAGCATTTTTTTTATATGTTCGAGTTGAGGTGTTTTGGTTAAGAGGTTAAGGAGATAAGGTTCATTGAGGTTAAGGAAGTGGAGTTAAGGTTTTTTCAGATATGGTCTTAGCTATGGGCAAGCCATAATCTAGATTATGCAATCGTCGTTATGAGTTTAAGGATGGCCCGAGGGCATCTAGCAGCGTTGAGGAGAATTGAGTGAGGAAGTAAGGTGTATTAAGCCATGGACTTAGATGTATTAAGCCATGATGAATAATTTCATTTTTATAAGTGGTGAGTCAAAGGGATCACCAAGTTCAGGTAGCAGGTATTCACAAACATAGAGCTAGCATAACGCAGAAAAGAGTCAGTTATAATAAATGAGGCAGAGGCCTAAGCTTTCCACTAAATAATATGCGATAAATATCCAATGGTTAATTCTGGATTAAAGTTTAAAGATATTGAAGAGATTGTGAAGAAGTTTAAAAGGGTATTCTGTGATTGCGTGATTTAACAGCCAATGCTAATGTATTAACATAGGTAATGAGAGCTAATTAGGGTGTTGTACCTAATTAGGCTACTATAACAGATTTTATTATAATTTCATTTTTTTAAATGCCTCAGGCAAATAGGCAATATTCAAAAGGTTCTAATTAAGTGAGACAGTTAAAGATTTTTCGCTAATGAGAAATTAATTATTCAATTAAGAAGGGGAAAAATAATTTTCAATATGTTATAATGGTGTGATAAATGATTTCATACTGATTTCAAACGTACTTTATGATTCAAAGATTATCATCTATATATTTCCAGTATTAAAAAAAAAATTGAGGTTAGGTATTCTCATAAATAAAGATTTTGGTAAGGTGATTCAGATGTTCTGTTATTATCCTTTCTTTGTCTGAAACAATGTAATTATATTTTTATTTTAAGTAATTGGGTTTATTTTGTAAATTCTTTTTTGCGTCTTTAAGCTAATTATTCAGTAAATGTATGTTAAGTGATGGCTCATATAGCGAATTTGGCCATCAGGCTTTTAAGAGTATGTGTAGCATTAAGAGTGTTTGTCAATTATGTCAAAATAATAATAATAATAATAATAAAAGTGGATCCGTGAAGGATCATTGAAATAAATAAAGTGCAACGAAAGTGTTTAAGCCAATAAATGTTTAAAATACACTTTGATTAGTGACAATTAAATTCTTTTTTTTTTATTAAAAAGTTTAATGTATTTTAAACAATCTTAAGGACGTTATAGCAACGAATTTTGGGTTTTTTAAATAAAAAAATAAAAAACTTTGATAAGTTATGATTAAATTCAAATTTTTATATTGAATTCAAATTTTTATATAATACACTTAGATTATTTTATTTCAATTAATTGTAACTATACTTAACAATTTTATATCTTAATATTTGATTTATCTAATTTCAACTTTTTGATTAACATTTTATATTTTAATGTTTGATTTATATAACTTCAACTACTATATATAAACTTCATGTAAACCTACAGAAGAGATTATCATTCAAGAACAACACTATAGAGGGTGTTCTAAATTATTATGATTTATCAACTTTGTAAATTTTAAGAAACATTATATAGGATGTTCCAAAAAATAGTAATTTCTGAAACTTTGTAAATTTTGTGAAACTTTATACAGGTTGTGTGAAAAATGATCATGTTTTTTTCTTCTTTTTTTTAGCAAAGCGTATCAAAAAGTATACGACTAGTCTCTACTTTCAGATACACTTTGGGGGGTAATTGTAATGTTACTGATTTGATCCTAAAGAATATGTGAAAGCATTGACAATAATATCGTCCTAATTTTATAAACGTATCTTATTTCATTTAAATTATAATCTATTACATGGCGCTTAAAGCACCTCTTCTTCCAAGAAGGTACACGCTACTGTAAGTGACGTCACGCACGTGACATTAGTAAAGTCAATGTGACCATTTAAAAGATTTTTAAATAATAACTTCTTCATCTGGAAAGTTCGACTAGAGATTTTAAAAAGTAGCTTGAGTCAGTTTCCGGCTCTCGAAGCTTCTAGTGACACCGAGATGTTTTTGTCTTGTATTTTAATTATTTATAACACAACCTTCTCGAAACTTCCATGAGCAATGGATACATACATAGAATGGTGCAATGTAAGAACAGAACTGACAGAACTCACAAGTCACTAGCACTTGGCGTCCAGTCCTTGAACTACTCGGACTGCAACACCTGTCCGCGCTCATACTATAGGCCGCGTATATATTTCGACGACATGATCTATATTTTCCTGAAATAAACTGAGATTTATTAATAAAAAACATGTCAACATAAAAAGTGTGTATTAATTATACAAGATTTAAATCACCAATAATTCTTCAATTGGCGCCCATCACGTGGGACGAATATTTCAATAACACTTCAATTGGCGCACAACGTAAGCAGTAATATTTCAATAACGCTACAATTGGCGCCCATCGTGGTGCACGAACATTTCAATAATTCCACAAGATGTATAACCCTAAATTTAAGGGTAGTTTATTGAAGGGCAAAAAGAGAATGAATCGAATTTATTAAATTCCCTCTAACGAGTTTGAATTAATTTTATATCTGAACACTGTTTATCATTGTAAACAAGATGTAAATTCTCATTTTCTTCTGAACATAAATTTGAGGGTACCTTACACAAGGAAATCTTTCCAATTTTCATCATTTCCCACAACTACGAGTATTTGAAATAATAACTTATCGTTGTAAAGTTACTATTAAAGGTAAACATATTTTTTTAAATATATATTTATAAATCTAAAAAGCTCTGAGCTATAAACAAATATAGACTATATACTTTTTAATCCAGATCTTTGAAAATGAATTTTATTTTTATGCTCTTTGTGTGACAAAGATGTATCTCTTTTACCAATTTTTCTGTAACAGTACTCCTAGTTCCTAATGCCATAGAGTGAGTAATGGTGAGTATTATTTCATTTATGGTGTAGTGTTTCTACAACAATGTGTATACCTAATATCTCGTTTCACAAATCTTACGAGTTTTTAGTAAATGTTTATTTTTAAGATAAAAGCGAAAGAAAGTTTGTGTGGTGCACCGTTACTATTATTTTTTATTACAAAAATACAAAATTGCCTTTTTTCCTTTATGTTAGTTGTTTTGTGAACCTATTTTTTCCAAGACTCTTTTTTATTATTATTACTATTATTATTGGAATCTACCGACGTATCGACAGAAGTAACATCATTAAGATTCCTTTACTCATTATAATATGCACTATAATATCTATATTATCTGAACTCTTTTTTATAACAACCTGTATATACGTGTGTATATATGAGTGTAATTTCTTTTAAAATAAGGAAGTCTTGAAATAAAATAATTTGATGACAATTTTCATAGGGCAGAAATAACAGCTTTGACACACATGACCCGCTCCCCTAAATTAAATTCCTGGATGTGCCCCTGAATCTTTATATCTTCAAAATTAATCCTGCTGAAAGTATGAAAAGGTCTTTTTTGTCTATAAAACACGAATAAAACTATTTAGAGAACGTATTTTTGTTTAAATTTATTTTGCACCGCGTCTTACTACCCGTTCGTGTTATACGCTTAAGTACTAATTACGCTAATGGGTTAGAGATTAAGACGGTTGAATTTAGAGGAAGTGAACCTACATTTGCGTGGAGGGAGAGTGGAAAACCATTTTTGAAAACCACCCCAGTTCACCCGACTGAGATTCGAACTTCAATCTCCCCATCCCCGGCCGTCTAGCTCTACAGGAAATAGTGCGTTAGCTAACTATGCCCCCAAGGTGGGTGTTAGCAATTTCACCCCTTCTTACAAAACCAATGTTATACAAATAGGTTTTATCTAATTAAGGAAACAATTTCTATGCAAATTATTTATAAGCTAAACATAATCAAGCTTACTTTATAAAAACTGTTAACATAGATCATACAAATACATCACAGACAATATTTTCAATAGCTCAGGTTTGGAGGTAACAGACAATTAGTGTCAAGTCAAGGGTTTTACCTGAACAGGATATAAATGGTTGAGGTAAGGGGGAGTGGCGGGGTTTGCAGAAAAGATGGAAAGATAGATAATGCCAAAAAGGGGTATAGGGAGGAGAGGGAGAGGTGGTTCGGATAACAGACCCATCTAGCAGGAAACGGCTGAACTTTTTCAAGAGTTTAGGCATGATTTAATTTAAAAAGTACCAAATTTTGTATAGATCATTGTATTATAAATATTTGTAGTGTATGATAGAACATTATATTATTCTCTGTAAACAATATAATTACTTCAAAACTATATCATTCTATTTATTGTTTGATTTAATTTTAATTTTATCAAACTTATGTATTATTTCAACTATGTAAATATTAACTTGTAACTTTTTTATAAATATAGTTATATTAAATTTTAAAGTTAAATAGAATACAAAAAAACCGCATGTTATTATTATGTATAGTTTTTGAGAAAAAAGCTATACAAAAGTACCGTTCTTATATAGTAGGTGTCCGTCCGAATCTTAAAAGAGACCATTATTTTGTACAAGACTAACAAAATAACATTCGAGACCGTTAGGCCTATTGCCGATAGGCAGGGGAGAATGCGTATTGGATGTTTTCCAAGAAGGAGCTTCTTTACGAAAATCAATATTATGTACTAAAATAACAAGGAAAATATGTTTTAAACTAAGGTTTACTATTAATAAGAACCATTGTGAATTAATATGAATACATTTGTTTTGAATGATACATAAAACTATCTAATAAATTAAATTCATATTATTATTATTATTATTAGCACCGCGTCTTACTACCCGTTCGGGTTATACGCACTTACGCTAATGTGTAATGGTAGGGTGATTGTGAGATGAAATGGAGGACCTACAGTTTAACGTGGGATCCGAACCACGGTGGAAGCCTGGCATTCCCCACATGAAATATTATAACATCATTTGATATTTTCCATCAATATTTCGCACCCGGACATATAAGTGCAAACCCACATAGAAACAGTAAGTATTCCCAGTACCATAGGGTGTCCAAAAATACTCCGCAAGCCTTGTCGACACCTTTAACCACAGTATAGAGGACGGGCCTTATTATATTGAAAAAATTAGAAATATAATATAATATTCAACATACCTATATACATTTAATACAACTCTAAGGTATATATGAACTTTCAAATTTTTGAGTTTATAAATTTTCTGGATATCATTAAGGACAAGAAGACCAAATAATCAATGTTTAGCGTCCATACTTGATCAGTTGGCTGTTTCATTCACCTCCCCTTTATCACCCCGTTTCTCTTCCCCTACCCAGACCGTGAAGTATGAGATTTTGTATATCCCCACAACATTTATACTCTCCCTGGCGTCATACTCAATTAGTAGCGTGTCTAACAACACATTCAAGGAATCAGGGTCCTAACACTGCCATCCAAGAGTATCAATGGATGCTATCCTGACGGAAGCTAATAAACCTGGTGGTGTTGATATCAATGACTACCAACATAAATAGTAAAAATAAAATAACAAGCCTATACTTGATCAGCTGGAGGTTTCCTTACCCTGACATGCCAATCACACCTTTCTACCTCCTCCGGTCCTTGTGAATTCAAACCTTCTTCACCACTGTATAAGGGATGAGGGGGAGGTAATAGGGAGGGTTAAAAGCAGGTAGTGAGGAAGTAGGGAAGTCACCAGCAGATCAGGTATGGACGAGTTCATTTCTACTACACGCATTGCTAGTTGAATGTAACGCAGCCAGGGTAGTTATCAGCGTTAGTTAGGCTAAACAACACAAGGGTAATTAGAGGCCGTGAGTTTGGTACCAGTGATACTCTGCGGAAATTATTGGTCGCGAGATTGGTAGCATTAGCGGTTGACATGGTAACTAAGCTACTAATTCAAAAGGGCCACCATTTTAAGTGTAAATCAATTCCAAATGTGACGTGTACACCCTACTATTACTATAGTCAACACTAATATTATTTTATTTGGAATGCAATTTAAAATAATAAATAATTTTAATGATGATAATGTATTTTGTATATATTTTATAAAGTGAAAAGTACTACAACGTCTACACACTTGTCAAAATTGGTATATAATATATATCTTACTAGTGGTTTGACCCGAACTTCACGTGATTAAGCAGCACTAAAACTATTTCAAATTATAACGTTCAGCACCTAGATGCTCACCTTTTGAAAGTTGTTTTACAACCCTGAGAGAGCTTTCGTAATTATAATTCATCCATGGTAATTCATAATTTAATATAAATTAAATATTTTAGAAAAAATATTTAGATTGTCTACAAACTGAGTGCACAAACAAATGCAATCAAATAACGTAATCTTTATCTAAGCACGGTTATAAAATAAGCTAAACGAACTAATTGACATTGTTGGAGAATATGTTGGAAAAATATCACCACAGTCAACCAGAGAGTATAAATAGATAATAATATAAATATCTATCTCTCATATTTTCTGGAATTCAATTTTAAGATGCGGTATGTTCAAACATCACTCGGCTCTCTAGGAAGGTCTATTTGACTTTCAAGTCAAGTATCTCTCACACAAAAAAGTGATTTTATATTAGTTTTAGGAATCGTGAGGGAACCCTCATACCCATTTACTGCTTCTTTATTTTGAAATTTTAGAATACAACTTTAATGGTTATTTGGGGCAGTTACCATTCCCTACCTGACAAATTTCAATCTTATGCCACAGTTAAAAGTAATTTATTATTTTAATTTTGGGGATTTTAAAACCCCCCAATCCACCAGCTTCCTTTATAAATAGTAAATATTTAAAACTTATTCTATTTATTTATAATCTACAACTTTCAGTTCGTGGCTGGTCATACAATTTGGGAGTTACTCATGTTATTATTATTATTATTATTATTATTATTATTATTATTATTATATATATAATAAGAGGTCGAGTATTATAAATATTGAAAATGTTAAAACTTATTTCTAATATTCTACTATTTTTGTTACATTTAAGGTATGTTATTTCATGTCTCAAAAAATAGCGAATGAATGCGAAATAATATTTCAAAATTGTGTTTATACTCTATTAGGCCTAAAGGTTATTTTCCCGGTTAAATGATACAGTCATGTCATTTTGTTTGTAGTACTAAACAGTATCTAAATACGAATTTTTATCAAAACCCTTGAAACTTATTTCGATAGTATTGATTTTACTTCTTTCAGCCTAAAGTAATTTAACCTTAATTTTAAGGGTAAATAAATAATTCCAACCCCAGCCCTTGACATCCTTATGATAACCCCATATAACAAGTTTCAGCTTTATCTGTAAAATGGTTTAGCTCCAGGCCGATGAACAGACATACAGACACAAAAACCTACAGACATACAGACACAAATATCTACAGACATACAGGCAGACAGTGTTAGGAAAATCAATTTTTTCACTTTCAGGGGGTCACCTAACCTCAACATCCATTCTAATCTAGAATTATACTTTTTCGACAATAACAATAATTCTTTTCTTCTAGCTGTCTTAAACATGTACAAACACCCCTTAAATATTATTTTTTAATGCTTATGAATTTGTTCATTCAGTTTTAATTTCATATTAATAAAAATCTTAACGACATTATTAAAAGTGAAAACCAAAATATTCGCAACTATTAACCAAAGAATGTTGTTTAAATGTGTGTACAAGTGAAAGTGAGATTTATAGATTTCTGACAGTTTGTCCGTTCAAAGCACCCCTCACCACCCTACCTTGTAACCTCCTCTTACCCTCTACCCCTTTGGTGCGTGAGTCTTGATCCATTTCATCGCCCTGGTTGAGACGACGCTGATTATCTAGCCAAGGTGAAATTNCTAGTGTCTGTTTGGGGGGAGGGGGGGAAGGGGGGGGAGAAAGATATATATATATAAATAAAACTTTACAATTATTCTTGTCAAAAAAATATCAATTTTCATGTGATTTTATTTGAAAGTTTAATAGGTATAATCTATGAGTAGATGAAAATACATCTCTTTTCTTATGAACGTCAACAAACACATGTTTTTATATTGTTTCATTTATTGTTCACAGCAGCGGGTAAACTAGGTGAGGGGTGGTGGTAAGGATAAGGAGTGCTAGGAAACTAGGTGAGGGGTGATGGTAAGGATAAGGAGTGCTAGGACCAAGGAGCAAGACAACCCTGTACCCTTTTTGAGGCAGCTAAAAAAAATAGAATACGATTTTAACATTTTCACTCACAACAAATTGAAAATTTAAAGGAACGAAACAAATAAACGATGAGAAAACAATTAGTGAGCTTCCTCATACTCGTATTAGTACAACTCATTAGTTAGTCTGACCACTCTATAAAAACCTTTTAGATCGTTTGAAATATAAAGATATACGCCTAAGAAAAATATTGACTAGAGGTTTATCTTAGAGCCATTGCTCAAACATAACACACCACACTGATTGACCGAATGTCTCAGAACCTACCGGGAGATTTCCGTTGAGCTAAAACATTGCTAAGCGACGCAATAGAATCGAATAAAATATTATTCGTGAATAAATCTCTTCGCTTCGATTTTATTTGTAAGGGTGTAAGAGATCTGTACAAGTGGGCTTTTAAATACACTGATGGAATGAGGAAGAGTGTGAAACTATTAATTAGGAAAATCATCATTAATCCAATCTAGCACTTGAGTCTCAGTCCTCTCTTCATCAGTGTCTTGGATTAAATAAGCTTAACATTTAGTACATGTACCCGTCGATTTGGGTCAGAACTGTGTTAGCATTTGTAAAACATTAATAATAATATAAAACTTCTGTCCAACCCAACATTATACACTTATCTTTATTGTTTTTAGTTCTGAATATTAAGGGAATGGTCACTATTATAAAGTTCCCATATTTTTACTGATAAAGTCACAGGCTCCACAAACATAGAAACTCTCGTTATATTTACAGAAAGTTTTATTTGGTTTTCCATGTCTGGTTAAAATTCATCAAATTAAAATACAGCGTTAGGTCCAAGTTGAGGAACTAAAATATATATTCGAAACTTTTTATTAAGCAATAAAAGTTATATAAAACAATATTTACTTTTAAGTAAAAGTTATTAGTAAAAGACGTAAACTTTTGAGATCTTTTGCTTTTGAATTTTAAGAAAATCAGGTGTTTCCCCCCTAAGAATTAAAAATAATGGCTTTCTAAAATTTCTAATACTATCTTTACTTGTACCATTTAGTGAACACTGATTATCAAATTTAATTTATTATTGAAATTTAGATATTAATTTAGGCTAAGTTATGAATTACAATCAACTTCCTCTCAACCTTTGAAAATAAATTTAAAATTATAATTATAAAATATTTGAGTTGAAGAATATAGCACGTAGCTTACTTTTTAAACTAAACAGTAATAGAAAAGTTTAACACGTGTAAACAATAGCTTATCTAGTGAAATTAAACATAGACTAAGAGTAAATCAAATTATGGAAATTTCACCATGTTTTACTCGTTTAGATATTTTGTTTGATTGCTTTAACATCATTGGTTGTTATGTTTAAGCTATTTATCTCCTTTAATTGGATTCAAACTTAAACTAAATAGTCTGTAATCAATAGGTTCCTACCTAATAAATATTGTTACCCATCACATAATTTTTTTTAAATAAATGATACGAACTAATCGTACGTACTATCTCACATTGTCTCGTATATTTTGTGACAATTTATCAGAAACCAGATAACTTATTAGGTTTGCACATCAAATAAACAAATAGTTTTGATAATAAAACTATTAACTTTTAGATATACTTTTATAAATCAAAATTATTCAGGGATTTTTTTTCAAATATCAAAATTTCAAGAGTTGTATATCAGAAAATTTACCTCAAATGTTTATTATTTAAAAGACTAAAACATTTTCTAATCACAAGGTAAGACACTCCTCAACTACTCATTTGGAACAAAATCACCAGAACATTTTTCAAAAAAGTTTAAATATTAAAAAACTGGGTTGTTAGTAAACTACACTTAAATCCAATTTCACCCCCAAACAAATAAACAGGATCATTTATTAAATAAAACATTCCATAAATAAAGCACTGTAACATTATCACATTTTAGGTTCATATAAAACGTAAACCTTCATAAATATTTCAAATAAAAAATGTTCACAATTACAATAGTTTATCTTTATGTATAAAAGTAAAAAGGGCACTACCATATATAAATAGTGATTGTTTAAACGCTATTGAAATCAGTATAAACCAGAAAACATTGGCGCACTAAACTCAGATATGTCCTCATTGAATGTTATATTATCTTGTCTTTACGACGGCCATTGTAAAGGATTCATGGCTATATTTCTTTGTGGAACCATTTAATTCCAAATGGCGGTCACTAACTTTCACCATAAAACACTTTGGTCCCACTTTCTTCTGAATCAGTTTATCCTCAGTCACCCAGTTAATAGCTCATGTTTTCTTGTAATTGTTCCAACAAGAGTGATTCTAAATTATGATGACGACATTTATACCTTCTGACGTCAATGCTAGTATTGGTTGTTTTCAAACGGCATGTTTAACTTAACCCGTTTCGTTGGCCGGATGGTCTAAGGCACTATCCTCGCAGTAGACTAAACTGCTGATGACGGTTAGATCGATGTTTGAATCTCGGTCGGGTGTATTGAGGGCGGTTTTTTCAACATGGTTTACCCCCTTACCTTAACACAAATGTGGGTACGCTTCCTCTAAATATAGCCCTCCTAATCGCTAAAACCATTAACATAATTAATATGAAAGTGTATAAACCACGTGCTGCTAAAATAAATTATTATTTAAAATATAATATAATATAATTATTATACATCGAATCTTATGTTCCACTATTACAATATTCACTCACTCCTGTGGTTGAATGATCTAGGGTAGGGGTGGAGAAGCTTTCGGCATTCACTTGTCACTTTAAGGACTACCCATAATGCCGCACACTTCATGCACAGTAAATATAACCAAATTTATAAAGACGTAATTTACCTAAGAAAAATATAATGCATTTTTAGTAACCCATAAAGGATCGTGTGGTTTTATATAGTCAACTATTTTTCCTATTTATTCAACGAGTACAAATTTAAATTTATTTAATTATAACGTATTTTACAGAAACATTTTTTTCCGCTTTTTATTGAGTTTGCTCTCCATGGATCTTGATTAATTTTTTAAAATTCAAATTAAGATATGTATTGTACAAGCATATTTAAAATATATATAAGCTCCAAGCGCACTCCACAAGCGCGCTATATCAATCTAACAACCCCTGCATGTTGGCGAAACTAGTGCCAACATTTACAGAGCAAGGGTTTTATGTGGTCAGCTCAGCGGCTCTAGCTGTTAATCTCAATCCTCTACTCAATCGTACTCATGAGGCTGAGTTGGCTCTATTCCATACTCACTGCTTTAAAGAAACTCTGGAATCATCAGGAATCAAACCCAAAACTCAGGATCTGAAGCTAGGGACTCTAGCCACTATACCATAGAGGCGGTATTTTTTTTAACATCATGTAATAAGGATTATAAAATCTAATATAAAATAACTCAAGGATGAAGTTCTGAAAAATAAACATCTCAACAGTTAGAAAACACTCCATTTTGTTATATTGTAGGAATACAATTTGAGTTTGAAAATTTATCATTGATAAACGATAAAGATACATAACTAGCGTATGGGTAGTAAGACTTGGTATTAAAAAAAGGAGGACGTAATTGACAAAATATGCGAAAAGCAGCACAGAACACCTACAAGGACCGCAGGTTACCCATCCCTGGTCTAAGGCGTCACAATCGCAATAGACTGGACCAGCAACGATGGTGAGATTAGGGTTCAAATAGCGGTTGGATGTACTGAGTTTATTTTTCCTAAATGGGTTCCCATTATCTCTAGGCAAATGTGAGTACACTCCTTATTATTATTATTATTATTATTATTATTATTATTTTATTATTATTATTATTAGCACCGCGTATACTACCCGTTCGGGTTATACGCACTTACGATCATGTGTAATGGTAGGGTGATTGTGAGATGAAATGAAGGACCTACAGTTTAACGTGGAATCCGAACCCCGGTGGAGGCCTGGCATTCCCCACATTCACAAGTTATCTTGTCAGAGGTGAAGGAAGGGTATGGCAATCAGATAAATCTGTGCCGGGACCGAGGATTGAACCCCGGCCGCCAGCACAGAAGTCTGACACCTTACCCCTAGACCACCAGGTCACCTTCCACACTCCTTACTAATTCTTCCGTATCTATCCCTAAATTGTTATAGTAATTATGTTTATAGTCAGGTAGTGAGATACGGCAAAAAAAAGAGCAATCATAACGGACTCAAAATATGCGCGAAATAATAAATTAAAAAACTGACAAATGTACGTACAGGCAAGCATAAATCACGCCCTAGAAATGGTGAAATAGAAGAGATGATAGATTTAAAAAATTAAAAATCTTTTACATATATTAAAGTTTAAACATATATTGTACGTGCTTTCAAAATTTTCATCCAAAAATTTATTTTTCATGTTAAGATCTTTAATGTTATTGTATCTAGTAAATTGTGTTTTGAATATTGTTGGAGGGAGTCTTAGAGGAAGCTAATAGGGTTGTAGGCGCCGGTACTAGAGTAAAATGTCATAAGAACAAAAAATATCCACTCTCACATTATTTAAACCCAAACGAAAAAAAAAATGTCCATTCTTACTTCATTCTTAGTTCTTGGAAACTATTTGATCCTTTGCTTGTTTTTCTAACGCAAGCTTGTCCTAGACCCAGTGTATAATATAATAGCCTTCTTCTCTTCAGATAATCTCCTCTTGATGTTCTATTTCCAGTTGGCCCTCGAGTCCATTAATTGACAGTTTTCTTTGGCTCATTATGTTTGTTCAAGTGAAAGGGTAAAAGCTTTGAGCTAAATTTCTTGAGTCATGTGGTGTTTAAGTCAAACAAGCATGTAGTTGACTGTCAAGATTGTTAATAGACAGATTAACTTGATCCTTTCACATAAACTACTTTAATCTATGTATTAATATAACATGTTAAAAACTAACACAAATACACATGTGGTCCATCATTACAGTTCCCAATGCACGTTCTGAAGCTTTCAGAAAGAAAGCAGAAACATATTTAAAATGTCATGTACTGGAATTACAGGTCACATCAAGATATTTACTCGTACAAAAATAACTTATCAATAAATAAACACTAATAAAGAATCCACCTCTGTATTATTATTATTATTATTATTAGCACCGCGTCTTACTACCCGTTCCGGTTACACACACTTACGCTAATGTGTAATGGTAGGGTGATTGTGAGATAAAATGGAGGACCTACAGTTTAACGTGGAATCCGAGCCACGGTGGCGGCCTGGCATTCCACACTCCACCACTGTAGTTTTTAGAAGTATATGCTACACATTTATCTACAGATGACTCGGCGAGAGTCTTCTTCCATGAACCACTGGTAATCAGTGTCCAATATTTTAGATATTATTAGTTTTCATGGGAATTGGGGAAATGTTATTTTGCAGGTTCCCTTGGATAACTACAGAAATTTATGTAATTTAATAACAAAAGTTTTAAACTGTAAACATTGAAACAAAAACAAAGTTTCTTTACAGCGCTATATTAAAACACTCCTTTCTTTATAATGCTGATCATCTTAAAGATGTCAGGTGCGAAAACTAGTTACCAAACATATTTTCTTCTATCCACATTTATTATAGAAATCTACTCAAAGTGCTAAAATTAAATTTCAATAAAAAGTTAATTTCTTCAAATCCATGGTAATGATATTAAAACAACCTATATAGCTTTGGCATAAGATTAAATTTCCTAAATTATTTTACACCATCTCTCCACGCAAATGCAAGTACACTTACTATAAACTAGATATTTCTCATCCCTAACACATTGGTATAAATAGTACATAGGTGTATAACCCATATGGTTACTTAAGTGCACGGTTGGAAAAATAAAATAACTTAACCTAATACATCTCACCTAGTGCTAAGATGTGTAAGATTGGTCATGAAATACATATTTTTTGCAGTCTTTACTATCCCTGCCAAGAATATGACAATTCTACAACATAGCAACTCACCCTGCTTGTTGCATGCTGGACATTCATACAATATAGCAACTCACCATGCTAGACATTCATAAAACCTAGAAACTTACCATGCTCAACAATCCTACAACCTAGCAACTCACCCTGCTTGTTACCATACTCGACATTCCTACAACCTAGCAACTCACCCTGCTTGTTGCAATACTCGACATTCCTACAACCTAGCAACTCACCCTGCTTATTGCCATGCTTGACATTCATACAACCTAGCAACTCACCATGCTAGACATTCATAAAACCTAGAAACTCACCATGCTCTACAATCCTACAACCTAGCAACTCACCCTGCTTGTTACCATACTCGACATTCCTACAACCTAGCAACTCACCATGCTAGACATTCATAAAACCTAGAAACTCACCATGCTCTACAATCCTACAACCTAGCAACTCCCCCTGCTTGTTACCATACTCGACATTCCTACAACCTAGCAACTCACCATGTTAGACATTCATAAAACCTAGAAACTTACCATGCTCAACAATCCTACAACCTAGCAACTCACCCTGCTTGTTACCATAATCGACATTCCTACAACCTAGCAACTCACCCTGCTTGTTGCCATGCTGGACATTCATACAATATAGCAACTCACCCTGCATGTTGCATGCTGGACATTCATACAATATAGCAACTCACCCTGCTTGTTGCCATGCTGGACATTCATACAATATAGCAACTCACCCTGCTTGTTGCATGCTGAACATTCATACAATATAGCAACTCACCCTGCTTGTTGCCATGCTGGACATTCATACAATATAGCAACTCACCTTGCTTGTTGCCATGCTGGACATTCTTACAATATAGCAACTCACCCTGATTGTTGCCATGCTAGACATTCCTACAACCTAGCAACTCACCCAGCTTGTTGCCATGCTCGACATTCATACAACCTAGCAACTCACCCTGCTTGTTGCCATGCTAGACATTCATACAACATTGCAACTCACCCAGCTTGTTGCCATCCCTGTACGTCGTGAACAGGATCTGAAAGACGCTCGACAGAGCGTCGGAGCTCGCGTAGTACCGGATGTAGATGACGTTGTTTTCACTGATGACATTGTCAGCCATTGATCCACAGAAGTTCTTTTTTCTCGACGATATGTTTGTGTCGTTCAAAAACACATCGATGAAGTTACTGACGCAGTCGTTAGGTTTGGCTAGCTCGAACTTTATGAAATTCAATGAGATCTGTGGAAAATGAAATTAAAACAAACATAATCTTCTTTGAAGAAAGCAACGCAATACAATTAAGTAAGTATGAAAGGTGAATTTTGTTGGATGAATGATTATAGCTACGGTTGTCGGTTAAAACAATTTTAGAGCTACATTTACTAAACTTCACACTTTGACCTCTATTCAAAATGAGGTTGATTGAAACATAATTTGAAGTGGATTATAGGTGCGTTGGCTTCATATCTACTTTACTGCGGTTCAACACACCATCTACTCAGCTTCAATCTGTGTTCACTCATGCTGATTATTGAATAAGGGCCATATGTAAAAAACGCAGGTCACTTATAAAGAACGCTGACCACAGGCAGTGAGCTCTGACAACTTGCTAAGAACGATGACCACATGAAGTGAGCTCTGACCACTTTCAAAGAACGCTGACCTCACGCAGCAAACTCAACACTTGCAAAGAACGCTGATCATTATCAAAGGTGGGCTTCCACCTAGTACAACGTAACAACACGTAATAAATAGAACTTGATGTCATTTAATCTAAAGTGTGAACCTTAACAGGCACCACCTTATGAACTCAATTTTGTTACAGTATTATTTTTGATGATACTGCTATTTGGAAAAGTGTAAAATAAGTTCAGCCAAATTATTGATGCCAATTATCGATGATAAATTTTGGTCTTATCTTAAAGAAGTTATTTATGTAACATTAAGAATGTCAAAATAAAATTAGTGTATGGGCACATTTGACCTTACCTTTTACGGGGTGAATACATGAATTACACTGGTGGGGAATGAAAGAGATAGCAGTATAAGCTTAGCTTACACGGTCAGTATGTATATTCTAGCATTGCGATTAAAACATCTCCCAGTATACGAACAAGCAGTTGAGACCGAAAGTGGGATTGGGGGACTCCGATTGTTGAAGTTGTGGTGCTATCATTAAGGGTACACGCATGGAGAATTTAATATTATAACATTAGTAGTAAACTGACCGGCTTCGGTAGCCGCGCGGTATATCGCACTACTCTAGAAGTAGACTAGACTGCCAATCACCGGAGATCATAGTTTAAAACTAGGTCGGATGTACTGAGAGTGTTTTTTTTTTTCTTCAAAAAGGTTCTCCACCCCCCCCCCCCCTACACAGATACCTGGGGCCACCAC
>CABFVZ010003897.1:20941-55402 GCA_902151445.1 Timema monikensis | reverse complement strand
AACTACTAATTCTGAATCACTCATAGCTTTGAATCACTAGAACCACTAATTCTGAATCACTCATAGCTTTGAATCACTAGAACTACTAATTCTGAATCACTCATAGCTTTGAATCACTAGCACTACTAATTCCGAATCACTCGTAGTTTTGAATCACTAGATAGAGCTACTATCTCTGAATCACTCGAAGCTCCGAACTAATCGTGGCATACATTCTAACTGAAAGTTGAGCACGTGCATGTTGTATGTGACAAGTGAGTATCTCAATGATCTCGAACACATTCAATAACGCTAGCAACTGCAACAAGTTATTAAAATATGCTATTCGGATTTATTTTGGAAGCTTTTTGATGCTATCTAAATGTTATTTTTAACACACATCGATGAGCACACGTCCATATCCATCTCATCTAGTCCTTTTAGCCAGTGACGATAGAGTCGGAGCTCTAATATTGACAGGATGTACTGAGTGTTATCCTTCTCTTGTTATCCACCTCTCCTCTATGAAAACGTGGGTGTATTTCCCAATACTCTACCCTCCTAATCCATAGCCAATCAGTGTAGTTAAATCTGGATTGTCCTGATGGGTAGTAAGATGTGTAAAACAAAAGCTAGTTTAATAAGTTGGGCTGGAAGGTTGGAGAATGTCATAATTGTTTATGATGGTTTTATGGTTTTCTATCTCTTTTACATTTGCCTACCCCATTCATTCGTAACACTTATCTTAAATACACTAGTAGTTTAAAATAGTACACACATTAAAATCCTTTCTCCCTAGTCGTACTCTTGTTTCTATTCAAATTATTTACTTAACTTAAGAAGAAAGTGCGTTATTTTGTTTATAACTCTTAAGGCATAATAAGCTATATATTTTAGACCATAGGTTATAAAAATCAATACACAGAAATGAAGAAACAGCATTGATGAGAATACAAAATTAACACTTGAATGAAAATTCATAAAAGATATTTTTTTTTTAAATTAATATATAATGAGAACGCTATATTTATTTCATGTTTTTTTTATATATTAGGGTAGCTTATAGCAAAAATAAAACGCTGGGCTTACTAAACTAGTTTCGCGTATTCCTAATTTGCAGGGTGTTTAAAAAACATAGATGTTTGTAACATTATAATATTGAAGTACTCATTAAAATAAGTAAAAGATTCTAAGTAAGCATTGGTCTGCAAATCAACTCACTCCGAGAACAGGCAATTTGGTCTTTCAGTAACAAGAAAAATTAGGATAATTTTTTTTAAATGTTACTTGGGTTCATGTGGCCTTGTTACACTGTACCTCCCCGACCTAGCTATTAAATCCATTCACAAGGCTCCCTTGGTCTCATGACCTTAATCCTTTGGACTTTTTGTATGAGGATACTTAAAGTGTTTAGTGTATTAGTCTCCTATAAATGATTTAGCAGACGTACCAAAGCGAGTTTAAAACTGTTGTCAGACGATTCGAATGAAGACAGGGACTTTTCAAAGAGAGTTTGAAAGTATGATTTGAAGTTGTGAAATTTGTGTGGAAATGAAAAGCCACATGTTATTTTTGTGTTTAGTTATTTCTTTACTTAACTATATTGTCTATAATAAATAATTGAATATAAAACAAAGCCTCCTTCTTTGCACTCACTTATATTTAGGTCACAATATGAAACAACTACTCTAGTCATATGACTTTTCATGTGACTCAACTATTCTAGTCATGTATATAATTTATATACTTAATATTTTATAATATATATCTCCCCTCCAACAAAGTTAATTTAAACATTGCACTGGTTTATAAAAAAGAAACACTTATCTTATTTTTATAAATCTAAGTTTCATAGGTTTTCTTATTATCCTGCCAGCTCTGGAAGTTATTTTAGGAGATGCAAGTTCAGGCATAGTTAGTGATGGAGATGACTTTGGTTGAGGTCTGGTTTGCTGTATTGTAGGAATAGTCTCAGGTTGGATAGGTCTAGGACTACATATTGGAGGTTGAGGGATTGGATCATTTATGCTGGGCTCTGAATTATCAAGGGATGAAGATTGATTCAATGACTTCCTTAATCCCTTCCTAGTCCTTCTAATTTCCCTACCATCACTTTGTTTTACAATAAAAGATCTAGATGTGAAGTGTTTATATCTTTAATTGAAGTGTTTCTGTATTCCATGAGTGATATAAAAATATCTTGACCTCCTTCGTAAACTTTCCGAAGCATATTTTAGTTCTTGAAACCGACTTTTCCGCAAGTCCATTAGACTGAGAGTTAAGTGGACTGGAGGTTACAGTTAAGAAATCAAAATATAAGGAAAACTTTCTAAATTCCAAACTGTTGAAAGGCATGTTATTTAAGATCAAAATGTCTGGTATTCCAAATCTAGCAAATATAAATTTGAGTTTTTGAATTACATGATTAGCTGTTTAAAGTTTCTATTTCTATCCATCTAGTATAGTAATCAGTTACAACCAAATAGTCATCCGACCCAAATTCAAAAAGATCTGTGGCTAATTTTTTCCAGGGCCTATCAGGGGGTGGTTGGCTAATCATCGGTTGTTTGATATTACTTTTGCGAATTTTTTTACATATTTTACATTTAAGTACAATTTCTTGGATTTCTTTGCACATACCTGGCCAAAATAGCACTTGTCGTGCTCTTGATTTACATTTTTAAATCCCTAAATGACTTTAATGAATTAAGGTTAACATGGCCTTTCTTAATGAAATTGGTACAATTAGCTTATCATCTTAAAATAAAAAATCATCTTCTACTGTAATTTTGTCCTGTAAATTAAAGTACAATTTAACATTATTATGGGCATTTGGATTTTGTGTTTGGCCAGCCATTTACAAAAAAGTATTTGAGCAAACTTAAATTTGGGTCGTGTTCTGTTTCTATTTTGAGCTTAGTTTTTTTCTACAGTCATTGGTAAGTAGTTACTTAGTGAGTGTATTACATATGCTAATTCTGGATCATCTTTAACTGGGTCTTTTAAGTGACCTCTAGATAAGGTATCTGGCATGAACATTTGCTTACCAGGTAAATAAGCAATTTTGATTTGATAATTAATCCAAGCAATGATCTTTGCAACCTAGAAGACACTTTAGAAATGTCTTTATTTACAATGTTTACTAAAGGTTTGTTGTCGGTTTGAACATGTACAAGTCTGCCATAGGTTAGCTGGTGAAACTTTTCAAGGTCATAGGTTATGGCTAAAAGTTATTTTTCTATCTGAGCATATCTTTGTTCAGTTTCTGTAAGACTTCTCGATCCATACGAGACACGGTGTCCATTTTGTAAAATACAAACTCCAAGACCATCCTTAGAGGAGTCGCACTGTTAACGTTAAGGGTTCGGAACTATCAAATATAGCTATTACTGGTGCTTTTGTAAACTCACTTTTTAACACATTAAGCGCTTGTTCATGTTTAGGTAGTCACTGCCAGTCATTATCATTTTTAGTAAGATAACGCAAAGATGCAGTTATCTTAGATAGGTTAGGTTTGTATTAAAATAAGTACTTTAACATCCCCAGTAACCTCATTAACTCTTTTTTACTTTTAGGCCATTCCTTCCTTTGAAACAATTGGTCCTATAAAGTTTACTGATTTTAGTGAATGTGGGGAATGCCAGGCCGCCACCGTGGTTCGGATTCCACGTTAAACTGTAGGTCCTTCATTTCATCTCACAATCACCCTACCATTACACATTAGCGTAAGTGCGTATAACCCGAATGGGTAGTAAGACGCGGTGCTAATAATAATTTACTGATTTTACTCTGAACTGAAACTTATTTTTATTAAACTTTACATTGTTTGCTTTAGCCTTTTGTAAGAATTGATTTAAAATCTGATCATGCTCTTTTTCACTGTACCCGTCAATAATTAAACCATCAAAATAGATTTCACATCCTTCAATATCACCAAAAATATCAAAATTTCTTTTTTGAAAAATTTCAAGGGCTGACCATAACCAATAGGGTAAGCTTTTAAACCTATACCTGCCAAATGGTGTATTAAAGGTACACAAATATGAGCTAGGCTCATTTAACTCTATGTGCCAAAAACCTTCTTTCATATCTAACACCGAAAACACTGTTTTCCCACTTAATCTTGACATTATTTCCTTCTGCTTTTGGAATCAAAAACTATTTCTTTTTATTGCATTATTAAGATCTTTAGGGTCTAAACATAGTCTTAATGTGTGGTTAGGTTTCTCCACTTAATTAACCTATTGACACACTCAGTAGGTTTAGTAACCTCTGTAATAATATCTTTTTCTTTTAGATCATCTAGAGTGTTTTTGAGTTTAGTGTGCAATCTTAGAGGCACACGCCTAGGAGGGTGCATTTTCGGAATGACATTATCTTTTAATTCTATGTTAAGTTTGCCAGGGAATTTCCCCAGTTTATTAGAAACTTCAGTATGCTTAGCGATAGCATCTGCTTTGCTTATATGCTCTGTAATATAATCTATTCATATTTTTGCTGACAAGTTAAGTTTAAGACAATCACCTAAGCCTAGCAAGGCCACTGAATTTACATTTGCTACTACAAATTTAATCTGTTGATTTTGTTCATTACTATTCTCTCAGGCTTAATTTGATTTTTTCCCCAAAAGCTACCAATATAGCATTAGTCTCAGTTAACTTGTTTTTGTTCTCTAGTTTATTGTACGCACATAAGGGAAGTATGATAGTTTCTGCTCCTGTATCCAATTTAAATTTAACTTTTTGTTCATCCAACAAAATGGTTTCAAACAAAGAAACAGTGTTTCCTACGCTGTCAAGCTTGACCTCAGAATTTAGTTCTAAGTTGTCAATACTAGTTAGGCCTGTTTGAATTTTATCAATAAACAAATGATTAGAAAATTGACTTTCTAGCCTAGGTCCTGCTTAACTTTCCAAGTCTCCATTAGATATTTGATCATTTTCTATTACATTATTTGGATCAACTTCTAAAACTTCATGTACCTGCTTATTTCTAGGACTAAAATTGCATAGCTTAGCAAAATGATTCAATTGCTTACATTTAGAAAATACCTGCCTAAATGCTGGACAAGCTCTGGGCTTGTGTGTATAACCACATTTTTTACATTCATTACTTTGAACACTTCCACTTCCACTAGGCCTATTATTATCATTGGGCTTTTTTTTACAGCTTTAACGCTTTTATTATGCACCTTCACTGATTCTACACTTTTTCCTGAAGGGCTTTCACCTGTAGTCTGCCGACTTCAGCGGCTCTACAGAACTCTGCAGCCTTCTTTAGGGTTAGGTCCGACTCTTTAAGCATGCGTTATTGAAGATTATTATCTTGGATTCCCAAGACGATCCTGTCCCTTATTAGAGAATCCTCTTCCTTGAATTCACATGTAGATGCAGAGGTTTGTATCTCCGTTAGGAAGCTGTCAAACGTTTGTCCTTCTTTCTGGTAGACATTGAATAATTTATATCTTTCAAAAATTAAAAATTTTATTGGTTGACAGTAGGCTTAAACATTTTTCAGGATAGTTTCAAGTTTACCCTTATCTTCTCCTGTTGCATACTTAAATGTCTTGCAGATTTCAAGTCCATCTTCACCAATAAAATTCAGTAAAATGTATATTTTAGTAGTTTCTTCGGTTTTTGTGCTTCCATAAACAGTGTGTATCTTTGTTTGAACTTAAGAAAATTTTCCGATACGTTGCCGGTTAGTTCTAATGGTTGAGGTGGGCGAAAAGTGGTGTTATTATGATAATTTTATTCTTCAGGGCTTCAGTCTTATTATTTTTTATGCGAACTTCAACGACGCAATATTGAACAACTCCCTTTCACTACTAAAACACAATTTTTAAGGTTATCCATTTGACCGTATATTTGTGTCCAATTCTTCATTAAAAAAACTAATTTAACAAACGCGCCCTTCACTTCTGACACCATGTTATGTTTGTGTTCAGTTATTTCTTTATTTAATTCTATAGTATACAATAAATAATTGAATATAAAACAAAGCCTCAGTCTCCTTCTTTGCACTCATTTATATTTAGGTCACAATATGAAACAATATTCTAGTCATGTATATAATTTATATATTTAATCTGATTACCAAACCCTTCCTTCACCTCTGACAAGACATCTTGTGAATGTGGGGAATTCCAGGCCTCCACTGTGGTTCGGATTCCACNAATGCCAGGCCTCCACCGTGGTTCGGATTCCACGTTAAACTGTAGGTCCTTCATTTCATCTCACAATCACCCTTCCATTACACATTAGCGTAAGTGCGTATAACCCGAATGGGTAGTAACACGCGGTGCTAACAATAATAATAATAATAATAATAATAATGATGATGATGATGATGATAATAATAATATATATTTAATATGTTATAATATAAAGCACCTTTTGTTGTGATAAGATAATAAATTTGTGTCACATAAACCCAAATAACATTTCATTTCCATTCTATTTGTATTTTTAGTGAATATCAACACACAGGTAGCGAACCATTGTCATTACGGCAAACCACAGTTAAATTTATTTAGATTAGTTGAAAAATGACACCTGTACACGGGAATCAGGGCACCGGGTTTCATTCCCGTGCCCATGCCTCATTTTTCAACTAACTTAAATTAATCTCAACTATTTTACTACTTAAAGACAAATTGACTGTATTTCTGTGTGAGTAGGTTTGCTTACCTATGTTTACTAATGCTAGTTTACTACTTAAAGACAAATTGACTGTATTTCTGTGTGAGTAGGTTTGCTGACCTATGCTTACTAATGCTATTTTACTACTTAAAGACAAATTGACTGTATTTCTGTGTGATTTGGTTTGCTGACCTATGCTTACTAATGCTATTTTACTACTTAAAGACAAATTGACTGTATTTCTGTGTGAGTAGGTTTGCTGACCTATGCTTACTAATGCTATTTTACTACTTAAAGACAAATTGACTGTATTTCTGTGTGAGTTGGTTTGCTGACCTATGCTTACTAATGCTATTTTACTACTTAAAGACAAATTGACTGTATTTCTGTGTGAGTAGGTTTGCTGACCTATGCTTACTAATGCTATTTTACTACTTAAAGACAAATTGACTGTATTTCTGTGTGAGTTGGTTTGCTGACCTATGCTTACTAATGCTATTTTACTACTTAAAGACAAATTGACTGTATTTCTGTGTGAGTAGGTTTGCTGACCTATGCTTACTAATGCTATTTTACTACTTAAAGACAAATTGACTGTATTTCTGTGTGAGTTGGTTTGCTGACCTATGCTTACTAATGCTATTTTACTACTTAAAGACAAATTGACTGTATTTCTGTGTGAGTTGGTTTGCTGACCTATGCTTACTAATGCTATTTTACTACTTAAAGACAAATTGACTGTATTTCTGTGTGAGTAGGTTTGCTGACCTATGCTTACTAATGCTATTTTACTACTTAAAGACAAATTGACTGTATTTCTGTGTGAGTTGGTTTGCTGACCTATGCTTACTAATGCTATTTTACTACTTAAAGACAAATTGACTGTATTTCTGTGTGAGTAGGTTTGCTGACCTATGCTTACTAATGCTATTTTACTACTTAAAGACAAATTGACTGTATTTCTGTGTGAGTTGGTTTGCTGACCTATGCTTACTAATGCTATTTTACTACTTAAAGACAAATTGACTGTATTTCTGTGTGAGTAGGTTTGCTGACCTATGTTTACTAATGCTAGTTTACTCATTTTACAAGACATCTTGTGAATGTGGGGAATGCCAGGCCGCCACCGTGGTTCGGATTCCACGTTAAACTGTAGGTCCTTCATTTCATCTCACAATCACCCTACCATTAGCGTAAGTGCGTATAACCCGAATGGGTAGTAAGACGCGGTGCTAATAGTAATAATAATACTCATTTTAATGAGTACTATAAGATCCTAAGGCTCTGAACCTTGTTTAACATCCCATATGTATTGTTTCACCTCGTCTTAGTACTAGTACAAGCTGTAAAAATATTTATTATTATCAAGGTAATACAGTGGGGATGAAAAAACAGAACAGCGTAAATACACTAAAATCTGTGTGAAGGGAGAACTTATTAAAAATCACTCTCAGTACACACAATCTGGATTCGAACCACGATCTCTTTGTAATCTATGTCCAGTATAGTGTTAAAGTGACACGTTACACCATACAAACACCTATGCCGATACACCACAGGTTGTGAACCACTGCATTAGAGGCGGCATTAGTGCTCAACTGAAGGTGAGGCTGATATACGTGCACTAACAGCTGTCTCAACACAAACGCTTGTAAACAGTAATTATTTAATTGAGTTGGTTGTTCCGGCGAGTTGTGTGTGTACCCCCGACTGTACATGCGGCCGCCGCGCCGGCCAGTTATACTTGATCTGCGCTCTCCCCCAATTGCGATGACTGTTCTTGCTATACTCCCACAGTTGCCTTTGAACTATCTGTCTCCAGTTTCAATGACTCTTCTTGCATACTCCCACAGTTGCCTTTGAACTATCTGTCCCCAGTTGCGATGACTCTTCTTGCATACTCCCACAGTTGCCTTTGAACTATCTGTCTCCAGTTGCGATGACTCTTCTTGCATACTCCCACAGTTGCCTTTGAACTTTCTGTCTCCAGTTGCGATTACTCTTATTGTATACTCCCACAGTTGCCTTTGAACTATCTGTCTCCAGTTGCGATTACTCTTCTTGCATACTCCCACAGTTGCCTTTGAACTATCTGTCTCCAGTTTCAATGACTCTTCTTGCATACTCCCACAGTTGCCTTTGAACTATCTGTCTCCAGTTGCGATTACTCTTATTGCATACGCCCACAGCTGCATTTGCAATATCTCTCCTTAGATGAGAAGTTTAGTTCTCGAACGAGTAGTTAGAACGGTTACTAATTTATTCGAAATAGTTCACCTTATAGAAGTTATCCAGCTAGCTACGAGGTGACGCTATGGTAGAATCTAGGGTATTCTGTTGATCTCGCTCACATAAACAAAGTGACAAAGCCGAGATTTCTCCATGGTCAACTATTGCAGGCTAGTGAGGGTTAAAAGAGACTTAATTTTGTTATTTAGCAACGCGTCTTACTACCCGTTCGGGTTATACGCTTAAGTACTGTACTAATACGCTAATGGGTTAGAAATAGGGAAGGTTGGACTTAGAGAAAGTTAATCTGCATTTGCGTGGAGAGAGAGAAAGAGAGAGTGTGTGTCTGTGGAAAACCATTTAGGTAAAAACCACCCCCAGTTCACCCAACCGAGATTCGAACCTCGATCCCCCTGTCCTCGGCAGTCTAGCTCAACATGACTAGCGCGTTAGTTAACTATACCACCGAGGCAGGTGAGAGTTAGTTAATTACTTGTCATTTCTGTTGCCAGGCAAAGCTACAATAATGATTACCCAAACTATTTGAACGATACAGGGGAACGGGGGGGAGGGGTAAATCACATTACACACATTTCCCCGTACAACTTATGTATCTCAAACTCAAAACAAAAACTTTTTTAAATTAATTAAAATATGACAGAGACCGCTTTAAACCATAATATAAATTGTATTAGAAAGGTCCCATGATTGTCTAACAGAGAGCAGTACTAACTAAATTTGAAGTTTCTTTAATCACCATGTCTAACTGTTCAGGTTATACGCGTATGTACTAATTACTCTAATGAGTTAAGGATAAGAAAGGTTGAAGTTATAGGAGGTGTATCCTTATATGCGTAGAGGGAGAGTGGAAAATCACCTTCAGTACACCTGACCTGGATTTGAACCCTGATCTATCTGGAAGTATAGTCAATCGGCAGTCTATTCAATTGAGGGAGTGACGCCTTAGACAACAAGGCCACCGAGGCGGGTTTGGTGAATAAAGGTTGAATAAAAATTAATGTATTGAAACGTTTTAAAAACAGTTTTATTTTGAAGACTATCACTATTTAGATGAAATGTGCTATTTATATATAAATGAAATATTTACAGTTTCTATTTATTCTAATGTGTTGTGGATGATGTACATTGAATTTAGAGGAAGTGTACCAGCATTTTTATAGAGGAAGTGTGGAAAACCATTTAAGCTGCTTTTCTTCTTCTTATTATTATTATTATTAGTATTATTATTATTTAGTACCGCACCTTACTACCCGTTCGTGCCTATACTGGTGCAGTCTGTCAACAGTATACATGGATATACTGATACAGTGTGTCTACAGTAGAGATGGATATACTGGTGCAGTGTGTCTACAGTATATATGGGTATACTGATACAGTGTGTCTACAGTAGAGATGGATATACTGATACAGTGTGTCTATAGTATATATGGAACTAACACAGTGTGTATATAGTATATATGGATATACTAACACAGTGTGTCTACATTAAACATAAACACACTGGAGTAATTTGTCTACAGTTGAACGGTGAAAATTTTCAGGAAAATTGGGTTTTCATTAAACGTACTATTTTTCCATTCATCCTGGACCCCACATATTTAAAATGAGTATTCGTTTCACAAAATCGTTTCAGCCGTTTCCTCGTAATTTCAATTACCAGAAATAGGATTATCAATTTATATACATAGAGACTAAGTTATAATGTAATTGTTTTTGCTAATTTAAAACTATTCTAGTAATTCAAACAAAATACGGTAATTTAATAAAGGTTTCAATCCTGCGATGAAAGTGACCGTGGTGAGTGTAGTGTATGTAACCCTAGAGTTGTCGCGATATGAGTGTGAGCAATGGATGACTGGAGGATGGGGAGAGATGTCAGCGGGATTGCCCGGTGACTGGAGTCTCCAGGGAGGTACTCCTCTCCGGCTCGTTACTGGATATTGATTACCGGAGTAATGTTGGGCGACAATCAACGACTGCTGGCTGGCCTCTCCTTGTCTCCCTGGCGATGCTAGGCGTCGTACACACTTGACGCTATTGATGATCTCGCAGAACGCCTCAGACACTTTTACCCGACGCCCGTCTCTGATGAATGATTACACCTTCAACTGGGTCAAACACTTTTAGACAGTCGGGAAACAAAGTTAGTCACACAGACCTACAAACACTACAAAGATATAATTACTTCATTGATTGAAATATTTTCCCAGAAATTTAGAAAGCATTCTAGTAATTGGTTAAGGAGCAAATAATATAGAGTGTGGCCAAAACTTTTGGGCTATTAGTAACTTGAAAATTAACATTTTAATTGAAAAGTAAATATTCACCAGTTAAATAAAAGCAAACCACACTTTTTCCCTTTTTGAAGATGATATCACTCAGGTGAGCCTCACCGGACGTCAGGAAAACCTCGGCAGGTTGTCCATCAATTCTACAGCATATATCGTCTAATTTGTTTTTGCCCCATCCTGTATATTCAAGAAAATAATATTTAAATTGTATGGTTATACAAATTAAATGTCTTTATTTAATGACAGAATGATTGACAAATTTGGTTTAAGATTAAAAATTCACACATTGCATGATATTGATATTTGATAAGTTGTTAAGATTCAACTTTAATTATATTTATATCATATTTACTTGACTGGTTTTATGAACCTTGTAACCAACTATTCGACCATTTTGTCATTAAATAATTATGTTTATTTGTATAACCACACAAGTCAAATCTTATTTTCTTGAATACACTATTTTTTTCTGGTTTGTTTAGTATCCAAATCTTTCGGTTTACTCCAAATTGCACTAACAGTATTTTATATTTTGAGAGACTTTATATGTAATTTCTTTACTACCTGACGTATTACTACCCATCCGAGCTATTCGCATTTTACTATACTAATGAGGTATGGATCACAAAGATGGAATTTACAAAAAAAAAAAANAAAAGATTGGGGGAAGAGTGAAAAAACATTTTGTTATAAGCGTCGCTCAGTACACCCTGCTGAGATTCGAACGATGGGCTATGGGCTATCTGTGTGTATGTGTAACTTTACGATTTTAGCTGTATTATAAAATCATTCTTCAAATAGGGTTAGCGCATGCGTAAAGGTATTCGTGTAGTTGAGAGGAATTTATCATAAGTTTATAATCTTATTGAGGTTGTACAGTTATATCGTCTTGTAAGAAACATAATCTATCGGATAAATATATATATATAATTTATATATATATTGACCTTGGTGGTTTTGGGGTAAGGAGTTCACCTCAGGACCCGATATTCATGAGGTCAAACCCATCCGAGATCGATGGATTTATCTGAGCGAAGTAAAAATCCGTAGCACAACTTCCGAAGATGAACTAAAACCTTCGGTCCCATGTGGATTGTGGCATGTTACAGAACCCTGGAAAGTATGTGAAAATACCTTGCCCTGCAAAATCGTTAGGCCCTTTAGCGCTCTCTCATAGAAATTCATAGTGGAAGGCAACACCTTCAGAACTTCTCTAGTGCATGGTATTTCTACCAGATGGTGCAGGAAACACTAACCAGCTTAAAGGTTGAGTGCATGCCGAGTGCCGGATGGATGTGTATATAACAGCAAACCAATCCTCGGGTTGTTATTATTATTATTATTAGCACCGCGTCTTACTACCCGTTCGGGTTATACGCACTTACGCTAATGTGTAATGGTAGGGTGATTGTGAGATGAAATGAAGGACCTACAGTTTAACGTGGGATCCGAACCACGGTGGAGGCCTGGCATTCCACACATTCACAAGATGTCTTGTCAGAGGTGTAGGAAGGGTTTGGAAATCAGATAAATCTGTGCCGGGACCGAGGATTGAACCCCGGCCGCCAGCATAGAAGTCTGACACCTTACCCCTAGACCACCAGGTCACCCTCTCGGGTTGTTGATTTAAGCACTTGATGGATACATATAGCCCATATATATATACCCTATTTACGTGCTATATAAAGCCTATATATGTATTTACAGTATATAATTAGTATAAATGCCTAATGATGTGTGTTGTTACGCCAAATTTGATCAATGATGATTGTCAACTATTTATATATTCCCATTTAACATTTATAATCTTTATATTGATCTATTTGCCAGTATTTATTACTCTAGCTATATTGTCTTCAGCTGTCCCTTTTAACAGATACCCGCCTTTGTGGCGTAGCTAGCTAACGCGCTAATTTCATCTTTAGCTAGACTGCCGAGGACGGGAAGATCAAGGTTCGAATCTCGTTCTTGTGAACTGGGAGTGGTTTTCCACTCTTCCTTCACGCAAATTTGGATTCACTTCCTCTATAGTCAACCTTCCCAATTCCTAGCCCATTAGTGTAATTAGTACTCAAGCGTATAATCCGAACGGTTAGTAAGATGCGGTGCTAGATAAAAAATAAATAAATGTTAACAGATGCTATATACTTTGACGTCTCAAACACAACTATAGTGGGTTTTTGTTGATTACTAAATAAATAAATAAAAATATATTCACCACATATGCTAATCTTGACAATTGCATGACACATAGTTTGGCGTTTGATTACAAGAAAATATATTTAATGACTTCTATAAATGCTAAATTCAAAATAAATAGTGGGCTGGCCTCTTATAACACAAATTAGTTAGAATATCTACCGTCAGATAGTAGCGCAATTGATATTAAAGCACCTGTAGTATATAGTGTATGCCTAATGTAAGCTTCGACACAAGCTATTTAATAAGATGCTTTAAAGGATCGCTCACAATTTTATTAAAATTATAAGATAATCACTATTCCCGTGGTGACAGTTATTGTTATTTTAATCTGTACACTACTATGATAGTAATGGCATACATTGATTCAGCCTACAAATCATTCTAAATGAAGTCTTCGGAAAAATGTGAAAACTATTGATATAATATAATTAATATTTGCCAAATGTGATCGGTACCTACCTAATATAATTTGGTACTGTGCATTAATTTTCCGGTTGAGTCATTTCATTCAAAATTACTGTACACCCCTCCCCCTCCCTGCCCTCCCGCCACTCTCACTCTATTTACTTACGGTAACAATAGACTAAAAAAAGAGGGGGTGATAACTAAAGGATATATATATATATATAAAGTAAAACATTTGCAGGTTAATGAAATATTTGAATTTTATTCAAAGTAACAAACTGTATTAAAACAACAAGTTGCATGGCCATACAAGGCTTACTGAAGTGTGTTGAAAAACAAATAAATCTTAGCAATTTATTACATGCGTAGTGCGTTTTATAAGTATAAAATTAAACTTATCTAGAAGAGACCAATGAAATAAAAAAAAATAGTTGCCAATATTTAAATAAACTTTTCTAAATTCTATACTAGTTTCTAATTAACCACAGTGAATTAAGATCAAACAAAATAAAAAATATCAAAAGTTTAATTTACTAAATATTATAAAATTTACAGAGAGCTTAATGAGTCTCTTTTAAAAGGTTTAAAAAGCGTCGGATTCACACCAGTGAATATATTAAACAGGTTTAAATTTATTTCATAAATTTAAATTTAAATATCACATCAGATATTTAAGTTAAAGCACAAAGGTTTGACTTCCTGACTAAACTCAAACTTTCGCGGGACAATTACCCTCATCACTTTTAAAAAATTAAACACAATTCCCACACTTAAATATTTAGTGAAAAACTAGAAAAAGTTACGTTACAAAACTTGTAATTTTGCCTAAAAAAATAAGCGCATATTAAAGTCAAAACCCATATTAAACAACAAAAATTAAGTTACTTTAACATTAACTTCAAAGTAAAGAAGTCTTCCAAATAACCAACAAAATAAGCATTATCAATTTTAAAAATTTAAATTAATGACAACCATACAAGCAAAAATTTAATATTTAACCTAAATATTGCAAGACATTAAAATAACCAAAAAATGTGGCTATCTCTTTAAACCAAGAAAGTACAACGATACTAGCGCCCAAGTGGTAACAGGAAGCATTAAGCGCTCCATAACAGAATTTACGTTTAGTATTAAACTTTTTAGCAAAACATTACCGATGCCTACACTGACAGATTTCCATAACAAAATAAACCAAAGTAGTTTAAGAAAATCAAACCCGTCACAGCAATTTATATTTTATAGATTTAAACAAAGATATTATAAGCCATCCTGGATAGATAACGTCCTAGGCCTGAACAGGACTTCTCGTAGAAGTGGCCAAAGTAATAGTTCATGAGATTGTCTGTGTTCCCTCGTTATATAGGTCTAGTTGCCGGGTTAAAAGGTGGGAGTTCTCCTTTACAATTACGTCATTTGCAAACATCTGGTTGAAAGGCGTTTATGTTTTGATCACGTAGGCTGGTTTCTTGTTGTCTTGAACATCTGCCGCTGTTTTTGACTCCCAAAACGAGCAGGTGTAGAGCTATGCTTGTTAAGTCACGTACGCCAACCCAGGTGTCCAAACATATGAGTACAGTACTGGCCAATCATAGCATTGCTGGCTTTCTTCGTCGGAACATCAGGGGGCTGCACAATTTGTATCGTGTTTTGGACGTCTCTTCATTCTAGCATTCGTGGTGAGCAGGCTGGACTTGCACGTCAGTCTACTTCAGGCCGATAGACACGTGAGTAGAAACCTATGTTAAACATAGTAAGATCGTGATGTTTAATAATGCTGGAAGTCTATGAGTATAAGATTATTTGGGGTAATATTTTAGCTGGCAGGTTCTATTGGTATTTCTATTGCAGTATGTCTATGAATATTAGCTTGTTTAGGGGCAGGTAGTAACATTGTCATATTAGCAGTCCACGCTAATGTTACATTACTACGACTCCAAAGACATGACGAGAAAGCCCTATAGAGACAAAAGAGAAGTGCATCGTAGTAAAACTATTCCAACACCCCTTGGGTTAGAAACTAACCTCGATTTTCTGGGATATTTAAGCGTATTAGACAAGATATAATCCAATGGCTATAATCTTGATCTCCATGGTATTATTTTTTAAGTAATTGTATTCGAATGTTATGACGTCAAGATATGCAGAGTTTGTTTTTTGCAGTAATTTTCACTTTCCATTTTTAAAACCAAACAATTACGATAAACCCATATTTCATAATTACTCTGTTTATTACCTTCATTCATATTTTAAATTTCCTGTTTTTAAATGGCTCAGCGTATTTTGTCCAAAATGAACACACAAAAAAAACCTGAAATATTATAACTTAATTCGTTCATTAAAAGGCGAAACTTTATTTTTATTTTTATATTGTTTTCGTTAAAAAAAAACTGGCAGGTAATGTAACTGAAAAACAACACGAAAGAGAAAATCCCACCACCCCAAAATTAATTTCCTCGTCATAAAAAATTAAATGCTGGCTTATAAAACATCCTGCCTCTCTTTTTAAACACCGGTAATTAAAATGTGTTTATCCGCAATTACAGAGGCCCGCGCTGGCGTGGTTTGAGAATACAGTGTCGCGGTGCCACGCGTTCATCTCCTGTAATGAAGACTTGGGTTCGACTCTAACACTCATGAAACCTAATATCAGTGTGGTTCAACACACGGACCGCAATATATTTTCGTCTAGCCCACCAATTTTAACAGGTTTTTAAATAAATAATAGAAAAAGGCTTAACCCTGATCTTTATTATCGACAAACTTAACAGGGTGTGGTGGGGGGTGGGAAGAGGGGAAGGAGCAAAAACAGGCTCAGTCATTTCACAAACTATATTGTATAGTCAAGTCAATATACTTGTATATTGCACTTGTACACTTATTCGAAGTTTTAACATAAAATACATACATTTATATTTTATTTTATTTTTACCACGTTTCACTATACAAACTAAGAATGAGGAGGGTAGAATTTAGATACGATATATCCCCATTTGCATGTAGGAAGAGTGGCAAACCCCTCTAGTAAATAACACTCGCACTCCCTGTCATCGGCAGTCCGATCTAATGCAGCAGTGATACCTTGGACCAATAGAATAACGAAGCGGATATAATTAAAAGTGTTACTTGTTTACTAGCATTATGTGTTTATGTTAATTACAGCTTGATATGTTTGTTGCACTAATTAATTTTAATTGCATTAGCCCACTATGCTTGCCTCACTACGCATATTCGACCGCGACTCATGACAGGTTGAACCACATTCCCTTAAACTTAATTTATTTTATAAAACCATATATTTTATTAGGAAAACAATATATAGTTATGCAGAAAACCATATATTATATTTATAAAATAATATTCATTATAAAACTATATATATACACACATACACACATACGTATAATGGTCTGGAAGTCTGCTCTTACATTCTTAGCTATTGTGGCGAGTTTGTGATTTTCTATATTTTGTTGTTGTAAGGGATATTTCTTTGAAAAATGTATTTAAACTGATATTCTTTCCATATATTATTTTGAGAGTTCTAATGTAATTTATACAAACAGCTCATTTATGAAATGATTTTCAATTTATGGAGAGTTACATAAAATTTGCCACTAAAAGAATGTATAAAATCCTTTTTATTTATCTTCAGTAAATGATCGGTTTAACAATAAATAACGGATGTATCGCCAGTTCAATTCACAAAACTCATACATCAACTCCTGGTTGGCAATAACTAGAAGCTAGTTATCCAGTTGCTAGTTTCTAGTTTAACTATTTCTATCTAAACATAATTTTAACTATTTTTTCATCCACTCAGCTGGACTCAAGATCTTACGCGCTACTCTCTTATTAGACTACAGTAGACTGCCGATGACGGGGAGATCGAGGTTCGAATATCAGTCGGGTGCACTGAGGGTAGTTTTTCTAAAATGGTTTTCTACTCTCCCTCCACGCAAATGCTGGTACAACTACTCGAATTATAGCCTTCCTAGTGCTTGAAACCATTAGCGTAATTATTACATAAGCTTCTAACCCAAACGGGTAGTAAGACGTGGTTAAAAAAACACTATATGTTTATATTCAAATATATTTATTCATAAAATTATATGTATATATTAATGATTAAATATTAACAATATATATTATATATCGCCTGACACCGTGCTTTTTGTCTATAAGATTTCAAAAATAAATAATTTAAACCTCATTTTAGTAAAGATTGTTTTAATTGGGAGATCTGGAATACTCTGAGTCGTGATTAGTATGTATACTTATGGCGTAGCTTGTAAGATAAGGTCATTGTGCAATCGGTAACGGTAAAAAGACTGATATGTTACAGCTCAAACTCGATTACAGGACCAACTAGATCGGAATAGACCGAATTGATACATCCTAAGATCCTTAAGATGTAACCCGCCTCGTTGGTGTAGTTGGTTAACGCGCTTGTCGTGTTGAGCTCGACTGCAGAGGATGGGGAGATCGAGGTTCGAATCTCGGTCGGGTGAATTGGAGGGGTTTTTTCCTAAATGGTTTTCCACTCTCCCTCCACGCAAATGCGGGTTCACTTCCTCTAATTGAATCTTCCCAATTCCTAATCCATAAACGTAATTAGTACTTAAAGCGTATAACCCTAACGGGTAGTAAGACGTGATGCTAAATATTACTATTATTATTATTATTATTATTAAGATGTACGAGTTTAGCCTAGTCTATGATGTACATAAGTGATTATTTTGGTTAATTACTCTTATATCCGTATCTAGATATCATATTCTTTAAATTGGAAAATGACATGTGGATACGGGAATCGAACCCAAGACCTTTGAATTAGTACGCCAAAGTTTTAACCACTAAGCTATACAGGAATTGTCCGTTTTGCAGGGTCATTCTTCACTTATATTTTAATTTAAAGGACACGATATATAACCGTAATTATGAAAACCAATAGCTTTGCTATTTAATCCATCATGATTTGTGGACTCTATAAAGTTGTAATTGTACAATTGGCAGCCTGACGCCGACTACAGAGTGAGTGGTGGCTGCTTTATCTGATAGCTCGTGATTCTTAATTGATACAATCACACATTTGTAGCCTATTATTTCCACACGTTCATAACAGACTCTGCCTTAAAGTATGGGATGAATCCTGGATAGCTTAATGGTTAGAACACTGGAGTACCAAGCCAAAGGTCTCGGTTTCAATTCCTGTGTCCAAGTGTCATTTTTAAATTTAAAGAACTAGACTAGTTTGTAAATCCTGACATTTTGGCCAACTCATAGTATAATATAGTATGAACTACAATTTTACAAGCCAAACCAGGTTTAAGTTAGGTTTGGTTATCTAACAATATTTGCACGCGAACTTTCCATGATGAATTATGTCTAATGTCATATCCTACAAGCGGCAGGATTTATCGATTTGGCCTAGTCCAAGATAATTTTTCCTGGAATAGGGTTTGGACTGTAACAGAAACAATTCAGGGTAAACGGATTGTACATATCACCAAAGATTAATTTCAAATAAGTTAATCCTGGCTACTAGAGATTTGTTTATTATCCCGGTTCAGGTTCACTAATTACTGGGGACCTGATCTTATTAATATCCTCTAATAAACCTTAGGCGAGTCTGGGTGTCATGTTTTTAGACCTAAAGGGTTATGTTCGGCGTGGAGTCTTACGCACCTGGCACGAACAGTGGGTCTCGACCCCTGCTCAGAACAAACTGCGTGTCCATCAGGGACGGTGTGTCGCGATGGCCCTCTTCTATACGAAAGTCTAGGAGAGAGGAGGTCATCGTGACAAGACTCCGCGTCGGATACACTTCATTGAGCCACGGATTTTTATTGAGGGGGGATTCACCTCCAGTGTGTGAATTTTGCGATGCTCTCCTTAGTGTGTATCACATTTTGGTGGAGTGTCGCAAACTATCCCCTATCCGTCTGGCTCTTGATTTTAAAGGTGACATTCGTTTTTCATTACCCGACAGTGCGGATGGAGTTATTTGTTTACTCTGTTTTATACGCCAGGCAAATCTTTTAAATTATATTTAAGTCACTTTTATAAAGTGGCTCACTTGATAAATTGTCTCATGTTAAGATTTGATTTTAAAAGTTTTAGTATAATTTTTTATATTTGTATTTAATGTTTATTTAGCGTATTAATCTGCTATGTGCGGCAGGGGAACTTATTTGATTTCTCGTTTGGGGAATTTTACTATTTTTTTATTTTTATTTTTTATTTGTGTGAACAACTTCTTAAGGTGAATGCACCTTCAAACTGTAAATAATAGTAATAAAAAATACCAAATTAAAAAATTATAATACAATAAGAAGTTTTCCGAAGACAAATTCTGTCTACTGTTCTGACCAAGTCATCTTTCTGCCACTCTAGCACCAAACAAACGCGTGTTTTTTTTTAAATTCCCTGTACAGAATACATTGTGTAGTCGATCTAGTACCTTTGACGGCGGCAGTAGTAAGAAGCAGCCGACAGTAGCAGGGTAGTAGCCTGGTAATTTCATTACTGACTGCACAACTCTTCATCCCTCTAGTCCCCGGCCATCATCTCGTTACACCCCCTTGCTTTACACCCTTTACTCGCACGGCAACTGCACAAGACCCCGTTATCACGTGTGCTCTACGAGGCTGGTTTCTCACACACTGGACTACTCATATGTCCTAGGAATTAAGCATTACCCTGGGCACGGGTCGACTCCTCGACAGTTCAGTGATAGAGCATTGGCACTATAAGCCCTAGGTCACGAGTTCGATACCCGTGTCCATGTATCATTATTCAAATATTATAAATTAGGTGAATTGTGGTCTCCTTCATACGGACATTCCCGTAGTTATAATGATTGGCAATTTTTTTTAGCACCGTTTAGGTTATACGTTTATCTACTAATTATATTTATGTGTTTAGGGTGACCTGGTGGTCTAGGGGTAAGGTGTCAGACTTCTGTGCTGGCGGCCGGAGTTCAATCCTCGGTCCCGGCACAGGTTTATCTGATTACCAAACCCTTCCTTCACCTCTGACAAGACATCTTGTAAATGTGAGGAATGCCAGGCTTCCACCGTGGTTCGGATTCCACGTTAAACTGTAGGTCCTTCATTTCATCTCATAATCACCCAACCATTACACATTAGTGTAAGTGCGTATAACCCGAACAGGTAGTAAGACGCGGTGCTAATAATAATAATAATAATAATAATAATAATAATAATAATATGTGTTTAGTGATTAGGAAGATTTAAATTAGGGAAACTGCACGGTCATTGGCGTGAAGGTAGAGTGGAACACCATCTAGGAAAAACCACTTTCAGTGCACCCGATCGGGATTGAACCTCGATCTCCCCGTCTTAGGCAGTCCAGTTTATTGGGAGAATAGCACCTTATACCATGCGGCCACTGAGGGGGGTAGCTTGTGTGTTAGTATTCACTAATATTTGATGTATTGTTTTAGTCTATGTGCTCTACTACAGATAAACTATTACCCTTATCTACATAGGCAGTGTTTCACTACGAGGTACGAGGTACGAGATATGAGGTACTTGACACCGAGTTCTATTAATTATATAATAAGTTTAATGAACAAATTAACGCAAATGTTGACGTGAGGCTGTGGAACTTTATAAGTCTTTCTTTCCCTCTGTCAAGTATTTGTCAAGTCGATATTGTTTATTTAAATGGGAATTAACGATAGCAACATTCCAATAACCATAACTATCTCTCCAGTCTAGGAAATTAATTCCCTCGATTAAACTATATCTAGGTAAAAGATGTGATAGGACCATATATTATAACAGCCATTTTGTGATCAGAGATAAACATTCAAAAATAAAGATGGAGGAAAAGTATCCATGTGAACAAAATTATATATTTCTAACCTATTATCAATGATTTGTTTAATATGTATAGATTTGTTCCATAATTTTATATTTTTTCCATCGTACAGCTTAAGTAAGGGTTGAGTTATTATTTTTAACCAAAGAGAAATATTATGTTTACAGAATGAGTTATCATTTTTAATAAGGAGAATAAATTTATTCACAGGTATAAAACCATGCACAAATAAGGGTTTCCATGGTGATGTAAACAAAGAATGAAGAGCTGAAGATTCTCTGGGAAAATCATATTTTAGTTGGAAAATACTATTTAATCTGACAATCTAGACCCCTGACCTTAAAAATGAGCGATCGATGTCAAAATCAGTTCGGTAATTTTCTCGTAATTTCAACTACTGGAAATGGGCTTATCAAATTATATATAAGATATATGATAAATAGAGTGATAAAATGTGATATTGAAAATGATTGAGTATGTGTTTGAGTGTGTGATTGTGTAAGTTTATGGGTGAGGGTGAAAATGAAAGTGTGAATATGAGAAAGTGAGTGTGAGGTGTGAGAAAGTTAATGTAAGAGACTGATAATGAGCTATTGAGAGAGATCGAATGAGAGTGAGCGAGTGATAGTGAGAGTATGTGTATGTGTTGGAGAGAGAAACACTGGCAGAAGAGGGAAAGAGAGGGAGAGTGTGTGTGTGTGTGTGTGTGAGAGAGAGAGAGAGATTGTAAAATTTTAGGAGATATATTGTGTGAAAGAAAGAGAAAATACGAGGGCGTGTAAGGGAGAGTTTTAGAGAGAAAGCTAGAGAGGGAGTGACTAGTTTAGAGAGAGAGAGTTAGAAAGAGTTTAAGAGATAGAACATTTGAGAAAATAGAGAGAGAGAGCGTTTGAGAGAGAGAAATTATTTGAGAAAGAGAGAAAGCAAACTTTTGTGAGAGAGCGTTCAAGAGATAAAACGTTCGAGAGAGAGCGCGTTTGAGAGATATAGAGCAAGCGTTTGAGAATGAGTGGGCATTTGAAAGAGAGAGCGTTTGAGAGAGGGCTTAAGAGAGGGTATATAATAAAGATAATGTGAGAAAAATTGTGTAATGGGGATTGTATGTGAGGGTAGAGAGTGTATGTGAAGGTAGAGAGTGTATGTGAGAGAGTGTGTGAGATAGAGTGTGTGAGATAGAGTGTGTGTGAGAGAGTGTGTGTGTGAGAGAATTAGAGAAAGTGTCAGATTGGGAGAGAAAATGTGAAAATTTAAATGTGGTACACAAAATATTGTGGTACTTTGAAATATCATTCCCTCAAAATTAAGTATCAACATGGAAACATAACTGAACTTAACTGTATTTGTAAGAATGTGAAAAGATAGTTAGGGTACACAAAACATTACTTTTAAATATCATATCCTAAAAATTAAGCGGTAAAATGAAAGCATAGCTTAACTTATGTACTTTTATTGTGTTACTATTTGATAGAATGAACATCAAAACCTATTATTTGAAAAAAAATTAACAACAAAACTCATTATTAGATAGTTAAAATGGCTATTTTTAATCATTATTCAAGATAATTTTACCATTTTTGAGCTTATAATACAAACCAAAACATAAACATAATTTTATCATGTGCGAAACCAAACGTAGACAATATTTTCACAAACTTAACAACTTAACCCTTTAATTTTCGAATTATGCTCGATATTATTGGTTTAAATGTGAATTAAAGATAACAACATTCCAATAAAAAATTAATGCTTCCCCAGTTTAGGCGTCTCAATTTATATGTGTTATGATCAGAATCCAAAGAGAAATATTCATCCAAAGAGAAAGTTGTGATGTGCTTGGACCAACAAATAAAGATTGAGATATTATTTTCAAGCCAAAGAGATATAATTTATTTAGAGATTTACAACCATGCAGCAAATAACGGTTTCCATGGTGATTAAATAAATAATAAAAAACTGAAAATTCTTTGTGAAAATCGGGCTTTCGTGGAAAACTACTATTTTTCCCGACATCCCGGGCTCCTAACCGTTGAAATGGGTGGTCCTTTGTCAAAATATTTTAAGTTATTTCCTCGTAATTTCTATTATCGGAAATTAGGCTTATTAAATTATGTATAAGATAAATTATCTGCCACCAGTTTAATGTTTATAACCCTCTAATATTTTTAACAAATATTATTTAGTTTAAGCTCGAGTAAAATTTAAAGTAATCTTATTTTACACACACGATACGCTAACAAGATTACTTTAAAATAATAAACATAAAGTATCAAACTTAGAGGACAAATAGCAGGGAATTATCAAATAAGTATGAACAACTGGGAAGCAGGTGTGATAATTTAATTATTCATATCAGTTTCCTTGACTGATGCAAAAACTGATTATGTGCAAAAACACTGATCTTTTCAGGAGAAGTCAGTCTTAAAAAACTAAATTTCTACTCACTCGATCCAAATCAATCTCGCAATATAATTATTATTATTGACGACTTAAATATTTTTTAAATAATAAATTATGAAATATTATCAATAGCCCAAATTTAAATTTAAAACGCACACTTGACCTGTTCTTACACCAATATATATTTATCTAAAATTTAACAACTTGTTTAGTTTATCAGTTTAGTATTTCATTAAATATTATTGATATAAACTACGCATACTTTACTAATAATGAAAAAGTAAAGATCAACTGGGTTAAATATATCAAATGAAAACAAATAGATGGTGAAGAGTGGATATTTAGTCAAAGAATTCAAAGAAGTAGTATGAACCTATATGATGTTATCAGCAACTCAATCAATGTTTTACGCTACCAAAACGAGTTTACCAAAGGCTACTAGATTTTTGGACCAAAAAGAATCATGGTAACGAATACCACTGGTTTCTTTCTCCAAATGATTTAAACGTTCAAAGGTTTTCCTCAAATATTTTTGTTATGTTGGTGATAAATAATTTTTCACCAAATTTGTATCTATAGAAATATGTGTCAAACTGACTTTGAAAAAATGTGCCGTTCAACAGGTTCTTGTGTCAGCCCTTTTCAATCCCATTTCAACAGTCCAATTTTTATAGGAAGGACCTTATCTGACAACTAGATAGCTACTAGATCCAATTTAACGTAACTATACTTAGTCATGTAATCTTCAGTTGATACTTTAGATGAATTTTATAAATATCTATAAAATAACACCAACAAAATAGTAAATTGTTATCAATTTTGGTCTTAAAAAAAGTTGGTATTTTCTTGAATACCCTTTTTATGAAAATTGAACTGTACTCGAGTCATAAGTCGAATTACCTTTATGATACAACTTAATTAAAAGCTTCCTTATAGGAGTTCTGATATCCATTAGTTTAAAAGAACTACTTTAATTTGATTATAGAGCTTGTACATTTCGTAATTTAAGTATTATATATTTTAAATAGTAATTATAAATAACACACTAATAATGGAGTGGTTGGGCTAGATCCCTCCCTCACAACAGGATTTAGGAGCTGTGGGTCGAACCAAGGACGTTAGCTTGTGAGGGACTTGTCCCTCGTTTCAATATGCTCATCCACAACCTAGTCGATGTAATTGTCAAAACACTGATTTTATGTGACAATCTTTCTATAAAATATACTTAATCATGAAACTTAAATCATGTACCTAGATATTACAGTAATTACTATATCATTTTTTTTGGTGTCTATTAAAAAAATTCTATGGTTATTGTCATTAGTACGTTTTTATAGTAGTTTACTACAAAATCAGCACACATTGCACGTGCTTTCAGATATTATAAGTAATTAAGCGTATAGAAGTTAAACTACCTCTTATCTACCGGTCGTCTCGCGTATAACACAATTTATTATTCTAAAAGAGATAAAGATGAGACGAAACCAGTTTTTCGATTCCGATTCTTAAAATTTACCTCGATTGCTCGATACTCAATTCTTACTGGAATAGGCCTACAATATAAAATTAAAAACTATTTTTAAATTAACTAGACTCTTAAAACATTCTTGTATTTACAAATGTACAGTAATTATTTAGATATTGGCTTTAAAATTTTTAAATAAACTTCACTTTTATTATTTAAGCTGTGATAGTAAATTTCCAAAACAATCGGAGTATATTTCTTAACATAGGATTGGTATCTGTTAACATGGAGGTTTGTTTATGTTTCTGGAATGCATTGTGCTACCACGGTAAACATGTTTACAAATAGAAACAAAATATCCCTTTTTAGGTTTTCAAATGTGTAGCTCACCTCGTTCATTGTTCACATTCAATAAATTATTGTTCTCTGATTATATACATACCTGCTTAATGTAATGTGTATAGTGATTAATATTGAGAGGTAAGAATTTAGGAGGTTAGGGCCTATATTTTTTTTAAGAGAAGCAGCCAGTTCGCAGTTCTTTGTTTTAATGTAGGGTTTATGTTAATGCTGGATGTATTTGAAAATAGCCTGTGTGTTAGTGCTTAATGTGGTTTTTTTTAGTGTTTGATGTGTATTTTAGTGTATGATGTGTATTTCAATGTAGGGTGTGTTTAAGTCCCTGATGTATATCTCAGTGCTGTGCTGTATATCTCAGTGCTGTGCTGTATATCTCAGTGCTGTGTTGTATATCTCAGTGCTGTGTTGTATATCTCAGTGCTGTGCTGTATATCTCAGTGCTGTGTTGTATATCTCAGTGCTGTGCTGTATATCTCAGTGTTGTGTTGTATATCTCAGTGTTGTATATATCAGTGGGGCAGTGATATGCTGTATATCTCAGTGCTGTGCTGTATATCATTCTCACGCCCTCTGTTTCAGACACCAGCTACTCCTACCACCCTGCTATCCACGATGACACGTTTGTCCGCAGGAAGCAGAGAAGGAACAGGACAACGTTCACCCTGCAGCAGGTACTTTGCAAAACTACCCTCATACACGCACGAAATACGGTCCAACGCAGTCACCCAGAGGGAGTATATCTGCACACGACTTACACAATAACTTAATTCTACACTAGATATAACACTCAGTCTTCTCCTCATTGATTTGCCACTGGAAAAAAAGGAAGATTCAATTTCATAGTTTAAATTTTTTGAGGGATGATGCGAACTAAATCCCGGACTCTTAGCTAATTAGACAGACGCACAACATACTGGGTATCGGATGAGTTGTTTGAATCTTATTGTAGTGCTAGTGTTGTTTTACCATACATTTAAAACTTAGTATTTTATTTATACACTACTTTATGTATGAAAGACATCTGAAATGCTCTTTTCTTACCATATAGTAGGCCTATAGTAGTAAAAAGGACCTTCAGATGTCAACTCATACAAAAATAAATGCATAGAAAATTTGATTACAATAATTACATACTATTTGGACAAAATTTATTTTTACTAAGGTAGTTTGTGTTAGATATGTTTTATTTACGTTTCTATTTCATTTCCGTAAAGTTTCAGAGTTGAAATGTTATCTTAAAAAAATAAAGGGTTTATTAGTTGGTTGTAAACATTTTTCTACGTGGTACTCCTGACAAAGTAACATATTTTTTAATTTTGTTCCAGCCGATGTAATTCCTGGTGGGCTTTTAACATCAAACATCCTATTTTGTATTCATTTATCCATCTATTCTCACCACATTATTATTTATTTTATTATAATTTTCAAGAAAAGGTATTTAAAAAAATGTAACTCCCTTTTATAACATGTTTTATAAATACAACTTTTAGCCTGTTGCAAAAGTAAAGAAAACTGAAAATTATTATAGTTATAATACTATTTTTAGTTATATTATTTTGGAACAATTCCGTTGCACCAATTGTACATTAATTTTGGTTTTAATATTTAAAAAATTAAAAAGTCACTAAGCCCTGCATAATATTGGTTCTAAAGGTCATGAGTTTGCTTTAACAATACATTTTTAATGACTTCTACAATAAAGAGTTTCCAACTTGTAAAACCTTTAAGGCGGAAATGTATGTCCACTTAAATAAGAACTATTCAAGTATTTTAAAAGTGACTTGATAACATTTTACATTGTAAAACTACCACCCCATCCTATATTTATTATAATATCAATTTTATATCCATGAATAAAAAAGTAGCATCTCTGGTCTAGAAAAGTGAGATTAAACCCTGGAGAGTTTATTTGCAGAACACACGAATTTAGTACGATCTTCGCCAACAGTCGGTGGCCGCTCGGTCGGTATGGCTCGTTGCGGGTTGGAATTTTTTTTCTATACCTATTATTATCATTTACAAAACAGATTGGATTTCGTCGATGGTTAGTGGGAATCTAAACAATCTAACGTTGATTTCACTTTCATTAATACAAGAAAATATACTACCTCAGATTTAATTTGCGAAAATAAGATTCACATCATAATTACACGTTTAAGAGTAATCGTATTGGTTTCTATTTCATCATATTTACTACCGGTTCAGGTTATATGCATCGCATATGTTTGATAAACTAGTCTAATTGGCTAGGGATGAAGAAAGAAGCATTTTAGCGGTATCGCATTTTCGTGGAAGGAGAGTGGAAAACCATTTAGGAAAATCTCTTTAAGTTGACCCAAACGGAATTCGAACCCTGATCTCACGATCATCAGTAGGCCAATCTAACATGAGAGTGACGCCTTAGACCAATCGGCTACTGAAGTGGGTGCATAGGTGATTACTAATTAGTCTACTTAATTGCACAAGCTTCTTTAAATACAGCAATAGTCCGCCCATGTGATGGCCATCACTATCCCTTTGGTCACGTGCTTAAATAGCAAGATTCGAGAAGTTCAACTATCGACCCAGGTTTCATTGATGGAAAACTCGATCTTAGCAGAGCTATCGATAGTCTTCATTGCCATCGACGATTATTCGACCATGATCGTGAAAATGACGTCATTCAGCAGGCGTATTTGAACTAGATTTACTTAATATATGGCACTAGGGGCTCGAAAGCTCATTGCCGCACTTACAAAAGTACGCTACCTATCTCTTTCTTGAGCTAATTCTATCCAGTCCACCTCATTACATCCTATCTCTTTCTTGAGCTAGTTATATCCAGTCCACCTCATTACAACCTGTTTCTTTCAGGTACACACTAATGTTATCCTCCCATCTGCGTCTAGGTCTTACATTGGTCTCTTCCAATTGAGATTGCTAGTCAATACTCTGAACATGGTTATAGAGTCTTAAGTTCACTCTGAATGTCCTGCACTCTTGTAAATGAAGATGCATTAATCCCTTTAGGTGACTCTTTTATTAATGAGGTTGCTTAGAAATATTTTTAGTACACTTTGAGTAGATTTTATTTGATCTATGTATGAAATATAAAACTTTGGATTTGTTTAAATTTAAAAGAGAAAGAAAGGAAGACTCAATGGCACCTTTTGATTTAAAATGGTAAAATGTGACATAATTCAAACAAATTAAAGTGTTTGACTTAAGTCTTAAGAATCTTCTTAGCTTAAATCTGTAGTAGAAAGTGACGCTTAAAGCTACACCATTTTTATATAAATAAAACTTCAACATCACAGTGGGAGTAAAATAAGGAAACCAATTTGACAATTTTTTTTGTAATGGATTTAGACCAATACATTTTTGGTGGGAGGTAGTCAAAAATATTATAATTGTAATCAAACATTTATTATATATTTCCTTGTAAAACTAGTTTTAGACTAGATTTTTTTTAACAGTGCAGGTTAGATGTGTGGTTTTTTTCACCGCGTCTTACTGCCCATTTAGGTTATACGCTTATGTACTATTATTACGCTAATGGTTTTAGGTATTAGGAGATTTATACTTTTAGAAAGTGTACCCGTAATTGCGGGGAGGGAGAGTTTAAAACAGTTTAGTTAAAAAAAAACACCCTCAGTATACCCGACCGAGACTCAAACTTGGATCTCTCCTTCATCGGCAGTCTAGCCTACTGTGGGAATTGCGCGGTAGACCCCGCGGCCACCGAAGCGGGTGCTGTATTAACTTTTACTCACAAGAGTATATACACTTTTTTTTATGGTTTCCAATAGCGTAAGTCTGACTAGTTTGGCAGCCTGAGTGAATCTCATTTTAGTTTAATACCTTATCTCTAGCATACCCAGTGGTCCCGTTGAAAAAGAGACAACCTGTCAAATGAGCTTAGCGAGGCGGTAATTATTACAATTATTATATTCAGTCAAAATCTGCATACGCCATATTGGCTCGTAACATTAATATTTTATATTTGTATTACAAATTTAAACACGAATAAAATAAACTATATACAGAAACTTTTACTATTTATTTGTTTTTTTCCCCTCACGTGCGAATGGCAGTTTTTCCTCCCACGCTCGTAATTCGCTAAAATCCACACAAATCTCCTCTACGGACACGTTAAATCCTTGCACAGCCAGACCAATATTATAATGACTAGCGTTTATTATTTGATTTTGTTGCTTTGTTGTCAAAACGGAACGAAATAAAAAAAAATCACAATCGCGTAAATGATAATAAATGACATAAAAATACAAGATTTACGAGAGAGAGAGAGAAAAAAAAACCATGTCAATTTTTAGTTCCAAAACACTACTAAATAATCCATAAAAAAATGGTATTGTAAGCAAGTAAATTTGATTCGTTTTGTCCCTGTGTGTTGTTGTTCAGTTGGAGGAACTGGAGAGCGCGTTTGCGCAGACGCATTACCCTGACGTGTTCACGCGGGAAGACCTCGCCATGAAGATCAACCTGACAGAAGCGCGAGTGCAGGTAAGCCCTTTGGACAACTATAAATAGATCGTATATATTAGTTCTTAACCTTTTATTACTCGCAGCATCCTAAATATCCTAAAATATTTTCGCGGTCCCCTAGTTTTTACTAACATATTTATTAATCATTAAGATTCATTCTAAACTAGTGGCTTTATTTACTGGTTATATAAAAAAAACGAAATTAACTTACCTAAAATGTATTTAATGGGACCTCTACTGTTGAAATCTTTACACTAATTTGTATATTCTTGTTTCAATTGTATTACTTAATGCTATTCGCATTCAGGAGTCGATTTCGTTGCTTCGTTTTAATTTCTACCACTGTGGAAAACGTAAAATTTAAGATAATTGATTTCAGTAATAATCAAATAACATTTTAAATTATTTTTTCGAAGCCCCCCAAAAAAACCTTTCTCGGCCTCCCAGTGGACCGTGGCCCCCAGTTAAGAATCACTGGTATACATTTTTAATTTTTAGTATAAAGCGAGTATTTTATTGCAATCGTGAACATTTTCTACATCAATATTATGACGTTTTGGGTGATCCGGAATCAGAGGCATAACTAGGCTTTGATGGGGGATGATGACGCCCAAGGCCAATAAACAAAAATTGTTACCTTTAAAAGTTGTTCTTTAAAAGTTGACTGAGTTCTTATATTGGTACTCTAATTTGTTACCATTTATAATACCAATTACAAAATAGTAAAACCCAAAAACCCTTTCATTGTTAAAATAATGAAACTTATATTTTTGTTAATATAGCTAATGAATTTGGCCCCCAGACCACGTGCAATTTTATTTAAAATGGGTACATTACAAATAACACTGTATACATGTTTTTAGGGGGGGGGAAACTCAAAACCAATTTTTGAAACTTTACGTTTAAAAAAGTGATTTACCCTTGCGGAGTTTTTCGCATAATAAATAACAATGTACAGTATGCTTGTTTTCCTAAAAGTAATCATTTTAGGTATGTTTTTTTGATAATTTTAGAACATTTGTAATATTTTGAAAGTGTCAAAAGCAATTTTGCTCATTATATATATATATTTCTTAAGATTGTATTATAATCATTATTATCGTCAAAATTATGTTGATTTTTTCCTAACTTATTAAGAGTAGTTTAATAATATACGACTATTGAAATTTTTGCTACCAATTATAATATACCATATAATTATTGTATGTACAATCGTGTCCTACCATTTATTTATTTTCTAATCAACATCTCAAATCCGTACATATTAATTTTAATCTACGAATATTTGATCATAATTAGTCTCATATTACAATACTACTGAAATTATATTTTTGGAATAAGTGTAAATGTTATTATCAAAATATTACGTACATTTGAATCTGATTTATAAGTAGACAATAAGGCCAATTGAAATAAAAATGAGCTAAAGTGTAAATTAGTCGTGCCCTGACACATTCTTCCAGGCTTTTGTTTATGGACTAGAGGTTTTGACCTGGAGTGTACCTCTAATGTTCCTGATTTGTTGTATCTGGACTAGAAGTGTTGAGGTGGAGTGTACCTCTAATGTTCCTGATTTGTTGTATCTGGACTAGAAGTGTTGAGGTGGAGTGTACCTCAGTGGTCCCTGGGGGATGCTCCCCGACCCTGCGCCCCCTAATTGTCTAATGTGGCCAGTGAATGTCAGCAAACTGCTGTAATCCCATCACCTTGGCTTCTTACAACTCTTCTTCTCCCATTACCCCTGCCTCGACAAGGATTATGGCAAACTTTATTTCACCCTCTTACCGAACACTTCTTCAATATACGTCACATCTTCCTCCAGTCATCCTGACATCTCTTCCTCCTTCAATCATCCTGAAATAACTTCCTTCACTTTTCATCCTGACATCACTTCCTTCACCTTTCATCCTGACATCACTTCCTTCACCTCTTCTCCTGATATCACTTCCTCCACCACTTATTCTAACATCACATCCTCCTTTCATCATCTGACATCACATCCTTTATCGCTCATCTTGATATCACTTCCTCTATCGCACATCCTGACAGTTCACTCATAATTTAATCAAGGCATGATTGGTCGTTCTAAAGCAACACATACCAACACACATTTTTTATTTATAAGCCCTAATTAACAAGTTTATGATACTTTTAAAAAGCTGGATTTTTTTAAAGTATCTCTTAGAAAAACCAAAATCCAGAGGGATATAGTACATATGGATTTTAAACTCTCATAAAATGAAACGATGATATTTTTTAATCGTGTAGCGCAAAGGTGTATAATCTTTTCCAGAGCGCGGGCTCTCTGAAACCAATGATAATTCACCACGGAGTCCCTCCCCTCCCCCACCACAGGAGGGGACATTAAAAACCTACGCACACATTTCTAGTACGCTACGTAATCCACACAAAAAAAAAGATAAAGTGGTTAAATATTGCATCATTGTTAAAAAATTATTTTTTTTATTCCACATTCAGCTAATACAATGGTTGGTGCTGTTTTCGGCTGTCAGCTTAAATATGCACAATAGCTGAGAAAGCTGTATCTTACAGATAAGTAGTAGAAAATTAAATTAAGAACTTAATTACCCCTTTGAAGCTGAAGGAGCAAGAAACTTAAGGAAGGAAGGAAATAGCATCTTCAAGGTCGAGTCACAAGTCAATACAGTAAGTTGGTCTTTAATAGATGGTTCACGGACACCAAACTAAGAACCTTTGTCATAATGGATTTGGTATTGCGTTATCTACCGATTAATTACAATTAGGTATGTTAATATAACATTATTGTATGCATTTTTATAACTTAAGCTTTGGCCACACATGTCTTGTCCGTATAGCAATGTATCAAATCGGCTCGGTACGTGTTATTTATTAAGTTAGCATACAAATTGTCCAAATAGCATCGAATCGGTTTAATTATACGCTATATTCTATGAATATGAAAGGCAAACAAATAGTAAAAAAAAAAGTGGAGCCAGCGTGGAACGACACGCCATAATGTACACCTACTTTTAGTCGCCAGGCTAGTAGGGAATGAACGGTGGTGTGCTTATTATAGCACAACCGGGGCTCGCTGGCCATTCACACCTCACCGTGTGAGCCACGAGCTCTTTTAAGGAAATTGGTGGGCATTATTACTCAAATATGAATGAAAATATACGCATAATATTAAAAAATTACTACAGAAACAAAACAAAAGAAATACAATTAATTACAAAAAATAGAGTTACAGATCAACAGTCACTTGGTTATTAAAAAGGTCATAGCTAGCTAAATAAATAAATAAGGAGATTAAACACACTACAAACACACAAACATTAAAAAACAAGCAAATGAATAGAGTAAATTAAAACACAAATAATTAATTAATTATTCATATGAGACATTAATAATGTCTTTTTCTACCACAGTTTACAAAGTTTTTAAAAACATTATAGGTGATTGTCCAAGTCACTTATGTCACTCCCCCCGCTGGTCCACGTGCACGACACACGCGACTCACTGAGCTGCACTTGGACTCACTGGTCCACACTTGCTCCCCCACTGGTCCACGCGCACGACACACGCGACTCACTGATCTGCACTTGGACTCGCTGGTCCACACTTGCTCTCCCACTGGTCCACGCGCACGACACACGCGACTCACTGATCTGCACTTGGACTCGCTGGTCCACGCTTGCTCCCACACCGGTCCACTGGCCTCAGAGAGGAGAGATTCTCTCTTATATCTGACCTGTATTTATAGGTATTACGTTCAGGATCTGGAAAGATCGACATCTTGAAACTGGGTTCAAATCAGATTAGATGAGATAGTTATTATTGTGACGCTCTCGGGTTCCATCCTCAGCGTGCCATTCCGTTGGGCTGTCCTAACCTGCTGAACAAGGACAGAGTGAGAAGAAAGGCAAACGACAAAAGCGCCGGTAAAGAACATGTCATGCTTCCGGTTTAGTTTAAACTTTCATACCTGTCATATATATATACACAGTATACATATTTTACTACTACTACCTTTTTTCAATTAATCATTAAATATTTACATCTATTTTGTATCATACTGTATTTATTTATATTTATATTTATATTTATTTATATATATATATATATATATATATATATATATATATATATATATATATATATA
>CABFVZ010003896.1:39906-62178 GCA_902151445.1 Timema monikensis | reverse complement strand
TGAGGTTATCTGGGTTATACTGCTTTGAGGTTAGAATACAGAGCTCTAGGTGAGGTTAGCTGGGTTATACTGCTTGGAGGTTAGAATATTGAGCTCTAGGTGAGGTTATCTGAGTTAAACTGCTTGGAGGTTAGAATACTGAGCTCTAGGTGAGGTTATCTGGGTTATACTGCCTGGAGGTTTGAATACTGAGCTCTAGGTGAGGTTAGCTGGGTTATACTGCTTGGAGGTTAGAAGACTGAGCTCTAGGTGAGGTTATCTAGGTTTTACTTCTTTGTGTATGAAAGTTTTATAAATCTTTGGCTTTATTCTAATATCTAAATACTAAAATAAATGGTAGTCAAAATTAGTCTGTGAGTCATGTGCAATTATAAACGTGATTATAAAGTGTTTGTATGGTCCAAAGTTTAGGTATCCAATTTTGAATTACCTTTTTATTTGTATAATTCAATTCCAGAAATAACTTCAAATTTCAAAGTGTATTTAAAATTATAATAAAACTTACTCGTCCTATTTACTCTTTCTTCCTGAGTTTACATGAAAAGATACTCAATCTAAACTCAGGATGTGTAATTCCATACAGTAGAAAGAAAACACTAAGGATTTGTTCCAGCAATCAAAGTTGTCATAGAGTGGTTTCTAGAAGAAAAGAACTTAATGAAGACCCTTATAATGACCCGAGTTTGGGTTGTTTAGTTAAACTTTAATCTCGTCCCAGACCAGAAGTCTCAGAAGCCACTATGAGACAAAGCCGACAGACAAGTAATTACTGTCCTGTGGATGTGAGGAAGAGTCGGGAGCCTTAAAACTAATGAGATGCGCGCGCACACAGGATATGAAAAGGACACAATCATTTTAACAAAGATATAATATTTGTTTCTTGTTTACAATGTTCAGAAGACCTGAAATATTTATGACAAACATTGATAACAATTGTGCTGCTACACTTGTCTTTCATTAGGACTACAGATGGGTGTAGCAACGAGCTGCTACACTTGTCTTTCATTAGGACTACAGATGGGTGTAGCAACGAGCTGTTACACTTGTCTTTCACTAGGACTACAGATGGGTGTAGCAACGAGCTGCTACTCTTGTCTTTCACTAGGACTACAGATGGGTGTAGCAACGAGCTGCTACTCTTGTCTTTCACTAGGACTACAGAAGGGTGTAGCAACGAGCTGCTATTCTTGTCTTTCATTAGGACTACAGATGGGTGTAGCAACGAGCTGCTACTCTTGTCTTTCATTAGGACTACAGATGGGTGTAACAAATAGCTGCTACTCTTGTCTTTCACTAGGACTAACGATGGGTGTAGTAACGAGCTGCTACTCTTGCCTTTCACTAGGACTACAGATGGGTGTAGCAACAAGCTGCTATTCTTGTCTTTCACTAGGACTACAGATGGGTATAACAACGAGCTGCTACTCTTGCCTTTCACTAGGACTACAGATGGGTGTAGCAACGAGCTGCTACTCTTGTCTTTCACTAGGACTAAAGATGGGTGTAGCTAAGAGCTGCTATTCTTGTCTTTCATTAGGACTACAGACGGCTGTAGCAACGAGCTGCTACTCTTGTCTCACACTAGGGCTACAGATGGGTGTAGCAACGAGCTGCTACTCTTGTCTTTCATTAGGGCTACAGATGGATGTAGAAACGAGCTGCTAGTGTGTTCTCTCATTAGGACTACAGACGTGTTTAGCAACGAGCTGCTACTCTTTTCTTTCATTAGGACTACAAATGGGTGTAGCAACGAGCTGCTACCCTTGTCTTTCATTAGGACTACAGATGGGTGTGGCAACGAGCTGCTACTCGTGTCTTTCATTAGGACTACAAATGGGTGTAGCAGCGAGAGCAACTCGTGTCTTTCATTATGACTACAGATGGGTGTAGCAACGAGCTGCTACTCTTGTCTCTCATTAGGACTACAGATGGGTGTAGCAACGAGCTGTTACTCTTGTCTTTCACTAGGACTAGAGATGGGTGTAGCAACGAGCTGCTACTCTTGACTTTCACTAGGACTACAGATTGGGTGTAGCAACGAGCTGCTACTCTTGTCTTTCACTAGGACTACAGATGGGTGTAGCAACGAGCTGCTACTCTTGTCTTTCATTAGGGCTACAGATGGGTGTAGCAACGAGCTGCTACTCTTTACTTTCACTAGGAATACAGATGGGTATAGCAACGAGCATCTACTCTTGTCTCTCACTAGGACTACAGATGGATGTAGCAACGAGCTGCTACTCTTGTCTCTCATAAGGACTACAGACGGCTGTAGCAACGAGCTGCTACTCTTGTCTTTTATTAGGGCTACAGATGGGTGTAGCAACGAGCTGCTAATCTTGTCTATCACTAGGGCTACTGATGGGTGTAGCAACGAGCTGCTACTCTTGTCTTTCATTAGGGTTATAGATGGGTGTAGCAACGAGCTGTTAGTGTGTTCTCTCATTAGGACTACAGACTGGGTTTAGCAACGAGCTGCTACTCTTTTCTTTCATTAGGACTACAAATGGGTGTAGCAACGAGCTGCTACTCTTGTCTTTCATTAGGAATACAGATGGGTGTAGCAACGAGCTGCTACTCGTGTCTTTCATTAGGACTACAAATGGGTGTAGCAGCGAGCTGCAACTGGTGTCTTTCATTATGACTACAGATGGGTGTAGCAACGAGCTGCTACTCTTGTCTTTCTTAAGGACTACAGATGGGTGTAGTAATGAGCTGCGACTCTTGTCTTTCATTAGGACTAAAAATGGGTATAGCAACGAGCTGCTACTCTTGTCTCGCACTAGGGCAACAGATGGGTGTAGCAACGAGCTGCTACTCTTGTCTTTCTTAAGGACTACAGATGGGTGTAGCAACGAGCTGCTACTCTTGTCTTTCTTAGGGACTACAGATGGGTGTAGCAACGAGCTGCTACTCTTGTCTTTCTTTAGGACTACAGATGGGTGTAGCAACAAGCTGTTACTCATGTCTTTCACTAGGACTAGAGATGGGTGTAGCAACGAGCTGCAACTCTTGACTTTCACTAGGACTACAGATGGGTGTAGCAACGAGCTGCTACTCTTGTCTTTCACTAGGACTACAGATGGGTGTAGCAACTGGGTTTAGCAACGAGCTGCTACTCTTTTCTTTCATTAGGACTACAAATGGGTGTAGCAACGAGCTGCTACTCTTGTCTTTCATTAGGACTACAGATGGGTGTAGAACGAGCTGCTACTCGTGTCTTACATTAGGACTACAAATGGGTGTAGCAACGAGCTGCAACTCGTGTCTTTCATTATGACTACAGATGGGTGTAGCAACGAGCTGCTACTCTTGTCTTTCATTATGACTACAGATGGGTGTAGCAACGAGCTGCTACTCTTCTCTTTCACAAGGACTACAGATGGGTGTAGTAACGAGCTGTTACTTTTGCCTTTCACGAGGACTACAGATGGGTGTAGTAACGAGCTGTTACTCTTGTCTCTCACTAGGACTACAGATGGGTGTAGTAATGAGCTGCTACTCTTGCCTTTCATTAGGACTACAAATGGGTGTAGCAACGAGCTGTTACTCTTGCCTTTCACTAGGACTACAGATGGGTGTAGTAACGAGCTGTTACTCTTGTCTTTCACTAGGACAACAAATGGGTGTAGCAACGAGCTGCTACTCTTGTCTTTCACTAGGACTACAGATGGGTGTAGCAACGAGCTACTACTCTTGTCTTTCATGAGGACTACCAATGGGTGTAGCAACGAGCGGTAACTCTTGCCTTTCACTAGGACTACAGATGGGTGTAGTAACGAGCTGTTACTCTTGTCTTTCACTAGTGACTACAGATGGGTGTAGCAACGAGCTGCTACTCTTGTATTTCATTAGGACTACAGATGGGTGTAGCAACGAGCTGCTACTCTTGTCTCTCACTAGGGCTACAGATGGGTGTAGCAACGAGCTGCTACTCTTGTCTTTCATTAGGGCTACAGATGGGTGTAGCAACGAGCTGCTAGTGTGTTCTCTCATCAGGACTACAGACGGGTGTAGCAACGAGCTGCTACTCTTTTCTTTCATTAGGACTACAAATGGATGTAGCAACGAGCTGCTACTCGTATCTTTCATTAGGACTACAAATGGGTGTAACAACGAGCTGCAACTCGTGTCTTTCATTATGACTACAGATGGGTGTAGCAACGAGCTGCTACTCTTGTCTTTCTTTAGGACTACAGATGGGTTTAACAACGAGCTGTTACTCTTGTCTTTCACTAGGACTAAAGATGGGTGTAGCAACGAGCTGCTACTCTTGTCTTTCACAAGTACTACAGATGGGTGTAGAACCGAGCTGCTACTCTTGTCTCTCACTAAGGATACAGATGGGTGTAGCAACGAGCTGCTACTCTTGTCTTTCATTAGGGCTACAGATGGGTGTAGCAGTGAGTTGCTACTCTTGTCTTTCATTAGGAATACAGATGGGTGTAGCAACGAGCTGCTATTATTGTCTCTCATTAGGACTAGACGGGACTAGCAACGAGCTGCTACTCTTGTCTTTCATTAGGACTACAGATGGGTGTAGCAACGAGCTGTTACTTTTGTCTTTCATTAGGTGTACAGATGGGTGTAGCAACGAGCTTCTACTCTTGTCTTTCACTAGGACTACAGATGGGTGTAGCAACGAGCTGCTACTCTTGTCTCTCACTAGGACTACAGATGGGTGTAGCAACGAGCTGCTATTCTTGTCTCTGATTAGGACTAGAGACGGGACTAGCAACGAGCTGCTACTCTTGTCTTTCATTAGGACTACAGATGGGTGTAGCAGCGATCTGCTACTCTTGTCTTTCATTAGGGCTACAGATGGGTGTAGCAACGAGCTGCTACTCTTGTCTTTCATTAGGGCTACAGATGGGTGTAGCAACGATCTGCTACTCTTCTATTTCATTAGGACTACAGATGGGTGTAGCAAATAGCTGCTACTCTTGTCTTTCATTAGGACTACAGATGGATGTAGCTACGAGCTGCTACTCTTGTCTTTCATTAGGGCTACAGATGGTTGTAGTAACGAGCTGCTACTCTTGTCTCTCACTAGGACTACAGATGGGTGTAGCAACGAGCTACTACTCTTGTCTTTCATTAGGGCTACAGATGGGTGTAGCAGTGAGTTGCTACTCTTGTCTTTCATTAGGACTACAGATGGGTGTAGCAACGAGCTGATATTCTTGTCTTTCATTAGGGCTACAGATGGTCTTAGCAACGAGCTGCTACTCTTGTCTTTTATTAGGACTACAGATGGATGTAGCAACGAGCTGCTACTCTTGTCTTTCAATAGGACTACAGATGGGTGTAGCAACGAGCTGCTACTCTTGTCTTTCACAAGGACTACAGATGGGTGTAGCAACGAGCTGCTACTCTTGTCTCTCACTAAGGATACAGATGGGTGTCGCAACGAGCTGCTACTCTTGTCTTTCATTAGGGCTACAGTTGGGTGTAGCAACGAGCTGCTACTCTTGTCTTTCACTAGGACTAGAGATGGGTGTAGCAACGAGCTGCTACTCTTGTCTTTCACTAGGACTACAAATGGGTGCAGCAGCGATCTGCTACTCTTGTCTTTCATTAGGACTACAGATGGGTGTAGAAGCGAGCTGCTACTCTTGTTTTTCATTAGGACTACAGATGGGTGTAACAACGAGCTGCTACTCTTGCCTTTCATTAGGGCTACAGATGGGTGTAGCAGCGAGTTGCTACTCTTGTCTTTCATTAGGACTACAGATGGGTGTAGCAACGAGCTGCTACTCTTGTATTTCATTAGGACTACAGATGGGTGTAGCAACGAGCTGCTACTCTTGTCTTTCATTAGGGCTACAGATGGGTGTAGCAGCGAGCTGCTACTCTTGTCTTTCACTAGGACTACAAATGGGTGTAGCAACGAGCATCTACTCTTGTCTTTCATTAGGACTACAGATGGGTGTAGAAGCGAGCTGCTAGTCTTGTCTTTCATTAGGACTACAAATGGGTGTAGCAACGAGCTGCTACTCTTGCCTTTCACTAGGACTACAGATGGGTGTAGCAACGAGCTGCTACTCTTGTCTTTCATTAGGACTACAGATGGGTGTAGCAACGAGCTGCTACTCTTGTCTTTCATTAGGACTACAGATGGGTGTAGCAACGAGCTGCTACTCTTGTCTTTCATTAGGACTACAGATGGGTGTAGCAACGAGCTGCTACTCTTGTCTTTCATTAGGACTACAGATGGGTGTAGCAACGAGCTGCTACTCTTGTCTTTCATTAGGACTACAGATGGGTGTAGCAACGAGCTGCTACTCTTGTCTTTCATTAGGACTACAGATGGGTGTAGCAACGAGCTGCTACTCTTGTCTTTCATTAGGACTACAGATGGGTGTAGCAACGAGCTGCTACTCTTGTCTTTCATTAGGACTACAGATGGGTGTAGCAACGAGCTGCTACTCTTGTCTTTCATTAGGACTACAGATGGGTGTAGCAACGAGCTGCTACTCTTGTCTTTCATTAGGACTACAGATGGGTGTAGCAACGAGCTGCTACTCTTGTCTTTCATTAGGACTACAGATGGGTGTAGCAACGAGCTGCTACTCTTGTCTTTCATTAGGACTACAGATGGGTGTAGCAACGAGCTGCTACTCTTGTCTTTCATTAGGACTACAGATGGGTGTAGCAACGAGCTGCTACTCTTGTCTTTCATTAGGACTACAGATGGGTGTAGCAACGAGCTGCTACTCTTGTCTTTCATTAGGACTACAGATGGGTGTAGCAACGAGCTGCTACTCTTGTCTTTCATTAGGACTACAGATGGGTGTAGCAACGAGCTGCTACTCTTGTCTTTCATTAGGACTACAGATGGGTGTAGCAACGAGCTGCTACTCTTGTCTTTCATTAGGACTACAGATGGGTGTAGCAACGAGCTGCTACTCTTGTCTTTCATTAGGACTACAGATGGGTGTAGCAACGAGCTGCTACTCTTGTCTTTCATTAGGACTACAGATGGGTGTAGCAACGAGCTGCTACTCTTGTCTTTCATTAGGACTACAGATGGGTGTAGCAACGAGCTGCTACTCTTGTCTTTCATTAGGACTACAGATGGGTGTAGCAACGAGCTGCTACTCTTGTCTTTCATTAGGACTACAGATGGGTGTAGCAACGAGCTGCTACTCTTGCCTTTCACTAGGACTACAGATGGGTGTAGCAACGAGCTGCTACTCTTGTCTTTCATTAGGACTACAGATGGGTGTAGCAACGAGCTGCTACTCTTGCCTTTCATTAGGGCTACAGATGGGTGTAGCAACGAGCTGCTATATTGTCTTTCATTAGGACTACAGATGGGTGTAGAAGCGAGCTGCTACTCGTGTCTTTCATTAGGACTACAAATGGGTGTAGAAGCGAGCTGCTACTCTTGTCTTTCATTAGGACTACAGATGGGTGTAGCAACGAGCTGCTACTCTTGTCTTTCACTAGGACTACAGATGGGTGTAGCAACGAGCTGCTAGTGTGTTCTTTCACTAGGACTACAGATGGGTGTAGCAACGAGCTGCCACTCTTGTCTTTCACTAGGACTACAGATGGGTGTAGCAACGAGCTGCTACTCTTGTCGCTCATTAGGACTACAGATGGGTGTAGCAACGAGCTGCTACTCTTGTCTTTCATTAGGGCTACAGATGGGTGTAGAAGCGAGCTGCTATTCTTGTCTTTCATTAGAACTACAGATGGGTGTAGCAACGAGTTGCTACTCTTGTCTTTCACTAGGACTACAGATGGGTGTAGCAACGAGCTGCTCTTGTCTTTCATTAGGACTACAGATGGGTGTAGCAACGAGCTGCTACTCTTGTCTTTCATTAGGACTACAGATGGGTGTAGCAACGAGCTGCTACTCTTGTCTTTCATTAGGACTACAGATGGGTGTAGCAACGAGCTGCTACTCTTGTCTTTCACTAGGACTACAGATGGGTGTAGCAACGAGCTGCTACTCTTGTCTTTCACTAGGACTACAGATGGGTGTAGCAACGAGCTGCTACTCTTGTCTTTCACTAGGACTACAGATGGGTGTAGCAACGAGCTGCTACTCTTGTCTTTCACTAGGACTACAGAAGGGTGTAGCAACGAGCTGCTACTCTTGTCTTTCACTAGGACTACAGAAGGGTGTAGCAAAGAGCTGCTAGTGTGTTCTCTCACTAGGACTACAGATGGGTGTAGCAACGTCTGTAAAGTTATAATGTTATTATATTTAATTATTATCAATCTTTTTATCCTAGTTTTTGTTTTCCCTGGTGAAGAGAAGTTTTGTCTACAAGCCCAAGCTCCTCTAGTCCAGGCTAGTGAGCAGTCGGCCCACACAGGACGACACTTGCTGCTAATTGAAGGAGCACAGGCAGACCCCAACATTGCTTCACGTAGACCGCCCGACTCGCCGGAAAGAAGATGCTGTAGAGGAGAGACCACTTCTACAAAACTGATTAACTTGGCTCAGAATATCTTCTGACAACTACGACGACAACTAATCTCAATTTTCATCCTACCCGAAATAGTAATGGATGAAATGTAGTCTCAACATAGCTTCTTCCCATTTGCTAAGTCATTACAATGGTCGACCTACATCAGCGATACTTAAATACATACGCTTAGAAATGAATATTATGCATATTTTTTCAGCCTTAGTGACTTAGATACTATATTTGTTCACTATATGACATGTGGAATTATTCAGTCTAATAAAATTGTACATTTTTCAGTACGATCGATTATATTTGATTGTTTCCAGAAAATTCAAAAATTATTCATCGGATCGAGATAGGACCTTTTCTGTTGAAATATTTATATATAAGAATACAGACAGGGTGAGCTATCTCACGGTGAGCGAGGCAGTGCCAAAAAACAAACCAGACTGTTAGTGTGGTTACATTTGTAACAATTCAAATATATCAATTTGTAATTGGTACATCTTATTTGTAATTCTCATTAACGCTTTACCAATTGTGAACAATTAATAACGGGCAGTGCACACTTCATAATTAAATTACTAAGGTTTATAACTAAATGTGGTAAATAATGTATATGTTTTTATTGTTTATTGAAACAGCGCTTCCACATAATATAACGACTTTTAGTGTGCTTGCGTCTTAAATTAAGGTACTGTGCAGTTATTTTATGGTTTTGCGTGTAAATTAAATTAGTTTTATTTAGTCTTGTTTCTGTGATGGTAAAGACAAACTATTTATTTTGTTGTTCATAGAAATATTTATGAGAGCCATTGTTAGCGAGCTTGTATTTGTGTTAAATTTAGTTATGTTTTCAGTTATTTTATGCTGTTGTTTGTGAAGTAAGTTTTTTATTGTTTCTTGGTTCTCTATCAACAGCACCATTTTATTTGGTGTGATAGGGCGATTACTATAGAGCAATTAGTTCAAATTACTTTATTTTTGTTTCTTATATAAAAAAATATATAGGCCTAATAAAACTCTACGGTTTGTGTGTATATTCAAATTTTGTGGAGTTTTCCTTTTTTGTGAGTGGTATAAACTATAAGAATACCAAATAATCTATTTCTAGAATGTTTGTTTGTCTGTAAACTTGACGGAGACTTGTTCTTTCAGAGCACCATAGTAAGCTATATAGCATGGGTAAGCAGTGGACATTCATCACGTGATATAAGTTGGGGTGTGGAGGGAAAGGGGGCGAGGATAGTTTATTACGCACATAAAACACTGCTTTCTAACAAGTTTAATTCTTCTCTAGCTTTAGAAGTTGGCTAATGTGTTGATGTATTGTTTAATACGAGGGAAGTCGCAGGAAAACGCTAGTATACATAATTATATAAATCCATGTATAGGAAAAAAATAATTCCTCTTGGGTCCACATTTATTAGTATTATTCAAAGATGTGATTATAAGCTATACAAAGGTTTCGTAAAGGCGTTTTATTGGGAAAAAGGTGCCGATTATTCTCCGGCCAATTTGGTAATAATTAATAAGCATTTTACTTTACCTTACAATAAATATTATTAAAGCAAATTCATATATTTTAGGCACATTGCGGGATCTGCAATGGTTTAAAACATTATTTTTTTTTTCTAGTATGGTTTGATTCAAGTTATCTAATTGAATAATATAAAATTAGAATCGATATCGACATTATCGAATATTCACAAACCCCTAACCACACAATTTGCTGTGTCATGTTTTAACCAGTGTGTATGTTGCATGCAGGGCACTCACGACATAGGTGGAAGAGAGCGTCGCAGGCCCTGATGTGGGACAGGAAGGCGTTTCCGAGGCCTTGCCCCTCAGCGGCACCCTTCACCAAACCAGCGATGTCTACCACATTCAAGAAGGCCGGAACTTTGCTGCAACAAAACATCACGAGTTTAACGATATACGTCAGTTGTTACAAGAACAGTTAGTATAAACATATAACTAGGGCCCGGACTTTCATCAAATACAAATTACTCTAAAAAAATTGTATATAAAATGACAAAAAAAATTACTTCGAATTTACAAAAAATTAGTGCCTAAAATATGAAACGTGTAATGAGTGCACACAGCTAAATTAAATACAAAATTTTGAAATGGAAGCAAAACAACTCTACAGTTAAAAAATTAACAACTAAACTCTCGCACTCTGCTAGATATAATCTTGATATACCAGCTTAGTTGCAGTCCTGACAGTTCAGTATTACACTAGATTAACGCCTTAGACCATGCGACCACCGAGGTGGGTCTGAAAAGTGCATGAATTGGGTGGAGGACAATGGAAGCAGTTGTAGACATCTTGGAAGGACAATGGTAGCAGTTGTAGACATCTTGGAAGGATAATGGGAGCAGTGGTAGACATCCTGGGAGGACAATGATAGCAGTGGTAGACATCTTGGGAGGACAATGATAGCAGTGGTAGACATCTTGGGAGGACAATGATAGCAGTGGTAGACATCTTGGGAGGACAATTGGAGCAGTGGTAGACATCTTGGGAGGACAATGGGAGCAGTGGTAGACATCTTGAGGGGGAACGGCATCCCGTTGCAGAATAGAAGTTCAACTTCTTTAGAAACGGCCAATTTGAAATTTGCTCCCTTGTCATCGTGTTAAGAAAATCCCTGCTTTTCAAACTATAAAACACACTATGTCCGAAGATTCAACAAAGTTCAGTATTGAATATCTAGGAAGGTATCCAGGGATTAACAGCATTTAGCCCGCCTCAGTGGCCGAATGGGCTAAGGCGTCACTCTCGCAGTAGACTAGACTGTCGATGAAGATAAGATCAAGATTCGAATCTCGGTCCGGTGTACTTGAGGTGTTTTTATGAGTAATGGTTTTTGATTATCCCTTCATTTAAATTAACCCTTCCTAATCCCTAAAATATTAGTGTAATTAGTACAACATATTTTTATAACTAAAATGAGTGGTGCCATAAAAAAAAGGCAATGGAAATTGGCTGAAGGCAGAAAAAATAGTACTAGGTAGTAAAATTAGTTTTACATTGCCTAATTTGAGTATTTTTTTCCTTAAGTTTCCTTGTGCTTGCAATGGAAGATTATTAACACCTACAAAATTATCTACGAAAGGATTACGAGTCCACAAAGAGTTGAGAACACTAATTTCTTTAAGATAATCGCAAAATCTTTTTTATAAAGTTAACAAATGGTTGACAATAACTTGCTGAACAGTTGATTTGAGCTTTAGTTTAATTTCTTCTAAAAATCCACCCAATAATGTAAACATTTCTATTATCAACTCTACCTTTCCACAACAAGTTTTTCCCGAAACCATTCACTCTAGCACTTAACTCCCATACAATAGTAGAATGTTCCTGCAGAGACATATTAAGTTCGTCTTGTCACATATCAATAGCACATGGTAATATTAGATTATCTGCAATTGTATGTTCCTTTTTTGATTTAGCAATATATAACACGACTGTGTATGATGCTTTTGGTGACACACTAGCTTGTTTGGAAATTGTACCCTTTTGTTGTTGAAGTTCACTTAATTTGTGAAGAAAATAAATCCAGGCTTGATTTGTTAACACAATCTGGATACTTAGAATGCAAAAGTATTTTTAATTTACATGGCCGGATACCATCATTTGAAAGAGTTTGACATTTTACACACTGATACTTTGGATTGTCACTCTCTTTGTTCAAGCAAGTGAAACCCAAATTAATATTATTATTATTATTATTAATATTATTATCCCCGCGTCTTACTACCCATTCGGGTTATACGCACTTACGCTAATGTGTAATGGTAGGGTGATTGTGAGATGAAATGAAGGACCTACAGTTTAACGTGGAATCCTAACCACGGTGGCGGCCTGGCATTCCCCACATTCACAAGATGTCTTGTGAGAGGTGAAGGAAGGGTTTGGTAATCAGATAAATCTGTGCCGGGACCGAGGATTGAACCCCGGCCGCCAGCACAGAGGTCTGACGCCTTACCCCTAGACCACCAGGTCACCCATCCAAATTAATATGATGGCCATCATAATGTCTATTAGTAAGCGTCTTTTACTTCTTTTAATTTTGCACAACTTCCGTTTGAGAAAGCCCTTTTTTTAAAAAAAAAAAAAACTATTCATTTCGAATAGATGGAAACGTTAAAACTACTATTTATATGTACAACTAACACAACACAGCTAAATGCTGATACTGGAATGTTGCAATACAAAAACAGTGTTGCCAGGTTAAAAAAGAAGCTACTTATAACCTATTTTTTCTAAGTAAGCTCTTGACAAAACCTTTTTATGTACCCAACACAGAGAGAATGCGAAATGACAGAGTAAGAAGGAAAGGGAGAAATCGGAATATGTCATCTGTCTTTTGTCTTGATTTTCGACCCTCCCACTTGGCAGATACCCGACTGCTTTTAGAGTAGTACTGGCATTCATAACAGTTTGTCTATAAATTTACCAATCCATTGAAATGTAAAAATATATTGTACAAACTCTAATCTTAATTGAAAATTAATAAGGTCAACAAACAGTTTAACCTGGAATACCCTCGCACCTCACACCCTGAGTTAGGGAACCATGTGTTACCCAAGTAAACAATAAACCAGACTTACGTGGTTAGATTTTTTTAAGACAGTGTTTTACTACCTGTTCCAGTTACAAGCTTATGTACTAGTTAATTACGCTAGCGGTTTTAGAGTCGAGTAAGGTTATATTTAGAGGACGTGCACACACATTTGCGGTTAGGGAGAGTGGAAAATCATTTTGAAAAAAAGTATTAATTAATTCTTGGATAACATATCAACCATCCAAGTAGATTAAACTATCAAAAATAACGTATTTTCATGTTAATTAAACACTGGTTGAACACGGTGTGGTTTTCTTTGTGTTTCCGCCTGGAAGCGATCTAATGTGAACGGGAGTGAGCTCAAATCTGGTGGGGAGGGTGGGTGTTTAATGGATGAAACTGTGTTAACCGCTAACCATCACCCGTGAAGCTCCTGTCATCAACTAAAGTTGGCGCTCTGTCTTCTGTCGTCTCCTCTGGTCCAACAACCAGCCTCATCTGAATTGCAGATAAAATCACTTCCTTACTGCGGTGAAAAGCAGGAGCTTACATTTTACAGTCTTTTTCCTTCACTTTCTTTTATCATTTTTTGGTAGTAAACCTATGGACCTGGAAAAATGGGTATGGAGATTCTAAAAGCCTAGTCATTATGTCAATAGTACGGGTTCCATCTCCTTTTACATCCCCCCGCCCTTCTCTTCACTCCACACTAATTTCTTTGAAAGGAGCGTCGAATAAAAATATGCGACCCCCACTAAAAAAATAAAATATCCTCCCCAAGACCCTAGTTTCCCTTTCTGCCACCAAGCAGCCGGAGCGCCATGGGAGACTACATCTTTCCTAACGCGCCAAAATGACTACACTTATGTTGGCAGTATACCAACGATAAGTAAGAGAGTAATAAAATAAGAATGCGGAAAGAGGATTGTTCCTCTCGGTACTAGACCCGGTTGGGTTTATAAGGAACTTTAAATTAAAACTATGGTTCAATTGTAACCTAAACTACAGTTTAGAAATAGTTGAAACGTGATTCGACCAAAAGAGTTATAAATAAAAGTTATTTATTCCAGGATGAACAACACCGGTCAACAATATGATACTTTTTTCTGTATCTTGTTTATAAATGAGAGAATATAACTTATTTTCGGGTGCTGAATTCAGTGGAAAAATCAGATTCTCTTTATTATGTCACACTTACAAGATACAAAACACTAATACAAAGACAATAATACGCCATTAGCAACGATTTAACATACAAACCAAACATAGTCCTGAGAACTCGCCTATGTTTTCTTGAGAAAGTAAAAAACTAATGTAATCCAACAAAAAGCACCAAAATAATCCACATTAAGCCATAATATTAATATTTACAAAGTTTAATGTAATTTTTCTTTGACAAAATGGGATTACGATGATTTTCTTTTGTAAGGTGTTTCATCAGTCTCCATAAAAAGAAACCACCAGTAATCGCCCACCATCGAATGGTTCCAGTGTCCTTGATAACGATGCCCCATGGTCAGGATATCTTGGTGAAAGCATTCACCCTGTTCGTCACTAACAGTACAACCATATTCTGGGTAAAAGTCAAGGTGTGAGTGTAAAAAGTGACATTTTACACCCCATGTTCTTGTAGTTGTCCAAAAGACCACTCACTATGGAAACATATTTATCGTCTCTTATGTTGCCCAACAAGCCGTAAACAATGACTTTGAAAGAGGACCAAGCAGCTAACTCGATATTTGTAAACTTAGCATCAACGGTTGGATCTTTCAACAATGCCCTAATTTGTGTCCCAATAAATATACCTTCCTTTAGCTTTGCTTCACTCAACCTGGAATTTTTTTTTTTTTATAATTAAAGGCCTGACCTTCTTTATCAAGAGATTTTACATAGTTATTCATCAAGCCTAACGTTATATTAAGCGAAGGAAAAATGACTTTCCTTGGCTCAACCAATGGAGTAAATTTCACATTTTCGTTTCCAGCAATGTAAAATTTCCTAATAGGCCATTCCTTGACTTTGTGGTGGTTCTAGGTATCTCGGCTGTCCCACAAGCACAATAAACAACAGTATTTTGTGAATCCACCCTGTAAACATGTAAACAGTGCGACAACTTTTAATCACGGCATATCTGCCACTCATAATCTTTATATTTGATTCCCTTCATCAGCAAAGCCATACTTTCATAAGTTTCCCTCGTGTCCACCGCATGCACCAAAGGAACAGATGGAGGTTAGTCGCCATTATGCAATAGCACTGCTTTTAAGCTTGCTTTAGATGAATCAATAAATATTCTCCACTCATGTGAATTATGTTGAGCAGCCAACTCCAACATCAAATCATCCACATCTGTGCGCGCGCGCGCGCACACACACAGAATTAATTCTTCATTTCAAAATATCCAGACAAAAAGCTATTTCTTGTTCTAAAACTGGAAATCTTTGTACCTTGCTCTAGAAGGTTCCTTTATTGCAGTCTAGACTCTAAAAGTTCAGATTGCTGTTTAGAAAGTTTTAAATCACGGACCAAATCATTCAGTTCCTTCTGTTCTATGAGGTGAGGTGATCTGTCATGAATTTCAGGGATGTACTCTTCCAAAGGTTATCGATGCATCTTTTGATTCCCTTTCCTCTTATGGTCTTGATGCTGTAGTTTGCAAGTGACAAGCACGAACAGGTAAGCTTCCCTATGAGGCACAGGCATATGAACTGAAGAAACATTATGATATTTAATTGTATGTTTAGTTTTAGTGGAATGTCCTGCAATATTTGTCAGGCAAAAATAACAGTATATTTGATATTTTGGCTCGCACCAAACCATTGGAACAGCAAACGGCATGGCTCAGCGGTTTCCTTTAATTCATTCTATAAGGGTAGTTGTGTAGGTTATGCAAGCAATATGAGGTGCAAAGGGTTTATCCTGATCTCCAAGAGTACAATCAGAGTACAGTTTATAAGCCTTCTAACTAAGTCAGTGATTTGCTTTCTTTCGGTTTTTGGAGTGAACTTACCACAGACATAGCGACAGTTAACCACGGAGTTTAGCAATTTCCATTACTTTAAGAACACTGTACTAACTATAAACTAAAAATATCAGAAAGTCTCATTAGTTCACACAGGAAAAGCAAAAACACACAATAACACAAACTAAGGTATCAATAAAGAGAAATATACAAAGTGACTAACACCATCCAAGTTTTAACCCGCGTAAACAGCAGGGCTAACGTGGCTAGCTGAACTACCTCTAGCGGCCAATGGCAGTATCATTCCCCATCAACTAAAATGACCTGCCATCTAGTGACTATTTTTAGAACTTCTTCCGTCATATATTGCATCCAAATACAGAGTGCAACCAGCATAGTCAGTGATAATTAATAATAAAAAAAGGAGAACACAAAAAAATCTCAAATATCTTAAAAACCTTACATGACAGAGCATTTCCGAAGGCATATTCTGATTCTACAACCAAAAATACATATTAATTAATGTATCACACACCAGGTGCAAAATGGCTGCTAACCAGTGTAATTTAACACCAAAACAAGTTCGTATGTGTTTTCTTTGATTGTTTAAAAATAGTTTTTATTCTATTATTTATTTTATTCCTAAATAAAAACACGCTTTAAAAATAAATAGCGTAATTATTTGATATTTTTGTCATACTGCAATTTTTAGTGACTATCACGAGGTAATAAAGCATCTACAAATATCGCTGTCAATAATTCAAAGCTTAAATATTTAGGCAGTTCTACATACATAAATATCGAACTGCCAACAATATAATATAACAGCCAGCTTAGGAAGTCCCAAATTACCACTTAACTGCCAACATTATAATGCCGTTTGTCACCAACGGCCTCAATAGGAAGGCATGTTTGGGTAAACATTTTATGTTGTGAGCGGCGAGTGACATAATATATCTTACAAAGGTTGTTATGATGAATCAATAAAGCAATAAACTAGAAGCACTGACTCAAAAAGGAGGTGTCAGCAATACATAGCTAGAAATCCAGCTGGTGGCCCAGTTGAAATAAGAGGGCTGGGAGCCCCTCGTGGTTGACTGCACAAGATCGTAAGCTGAGAGGTCACGCTGCCTGTCACGAGGTCACGCGGGTTAAGTCATCGGGTTCACCAAGTACCAGTCAGGGCTACCACTCAAGCCCAGGTAACCGTGCAGGGACCATCTAGCAGTCAGACAGGCCATTAAGTAAACCTCATAACACCTCGCTTCTCTATATTCCCTAAGTTCTTCATTTTAGCCTCACTTTTAACATCACATTTGTAGTAGTTATAGTAGTATTAATAAGCCTTTTAAAAGCCAAGTCTAACATAAATCACGAACCCACACAAGTAATTATATCACCCCTCTCCCCCTTATCCTCCTGAGAGATATCCAGGCCCACACGGTGAACACGCAGAAACTGGGAAAGTGACAAGTTCCATATTATTACCAAATTACCAGAAATAAACAACAGCCAAATGGACAGGTCCACTTTGGATTGAGATACTAAGATAAGAGCATGTTACATCTCGTTAGAACATCTGTATCCCTATACAGCACAATCTACATTAATATATTCCATTAGAACATTCATATTCACAGCACACCATGGCCTATTAAATTATAAAATACTTTATTAAAACACTCCTGTTCGCAACACAGTAAGCTTTAATCAAAATATCATTTTAAGTAAAATACGTATATTATATATAGGCTGATCAAAAAGTCACGCAACCTGATGGGAAAATGCATTTTAATTGGTTTTCTCCTTTTATTTCACATTAAGTGCAGGAAGAGCTCACCGTCCTGTATTTCACACAAGTGGACACGGTTAATCGTGTTATTGAGTACCCGTTGTAACGTTTGCCATGAGAGTGCATAGACACTCTTTTGAATGTTCGCTTACAATTTAAAAGTACTGTGCGTATGAGTTGTGTAGACGTCATCCTTCAGGTGTGTTGGAAGAATGTAGTGAAGATGCGACTCGTGAGATGGCCCATCAGAAACCAACTTTCTGTGAGTGTAGAGGCCTATGTGTGTTTTCCGCGGCCCATACACGGGAATTCTGGGCAATGACGTATCCATCGAGATGGAACCACGCCTAGTCAGACCAGTACCATCCGGCGATATAGATTTCATGAATCAGTGACAATAAGATTGGCGTCTTTCCAGGTCTCTAGGCAGCAGTTTCTGAATGACACGGATTTTTTGGGGGTATATTTTCAAGGTCCTGCGCAACGCCGTGTGAGTGTTGCCGACGGAGAGCCCGGACTGTCTTGAAAGGCATCGCACGGACTTCTGGGGACTCACAGTATATGGAGCTCGCAAGTCGATCAACTTTTCCTTAGTAAACACCTTCGGTCTACCGCTTCTGAATACGTCGGCGACAATTCCCGTTTCCTGAGATTTGTCGTGTAGCTTCACGTTGGAGGATTTGTTTGGAGTAACTGTTTCTTGAAGGCTTCCTGAGTCCAGGCATGACTGCAAGCGTGGATGTACTGCGGTGGCAATGAATATACGCTGCTGCAACGCGTACCCCATGGCTTCTCAGCGTTCTTCACCACAAGGAAGAGAAGAAATCAATTACATGCGTTTGTCAATGAGGTTGCATGACTTTTTGAACCCTCTGTATGGGTTATACGCTATAAAACAGAATAAGGTAATACTGTCACTATTAACATGCGGTATAATAATATGTTTACGAATTTCCTTAAAAATTCCTAACATAAGGTCCAGAAGGTAACGAGACCATCTCAGCAATAGTATATTACAGGCCAACTCAAAATATGACCTTTTATTTCTTCACGACCCCTCGGATACAGGAAGTAATGTGATCGTTAACAAATATAATTTGAGATTTTGATGGAGGTTGATGTAACATGACCCCCTGAGCAAAAAAAAAAAGTTTTTTTTTAGATACCGTCTGTCTTTCTGTTTGTATCTCGGCCTAAAACCGGAATTACTTTACCTAATATAGGTTGTTTTTTTTCGTTCGTGGTATCATAGTTATAAGTTAGAAACAAGTAGTTAGGTAATTCCAAGGTTCGCAGCCAGACTACAGCTTGACTACTTAGAAGATGCCCATGGTGATGAGCGTAGTAAAGAAGGGATAGATTATGGGTACCATAGAGATCTTGAGTTAGGGGATTTTCGTGTAATCATTGAGCTATTAAAAGGATAGTTATAAGTATTTATCACATATAGTAAACTGAAAAATGACACCTGGACACGGGAATCGAACCCGGGACCTTTGACTTAATACGCCAATTCTCTACCACTGAGCTATCCAGGAATGTCCCATGCCTAGGCTCATTCTTCATTCATATTTTAAGGCAGTCTATGATGGACGTGCGGAAATCGTCGGCTACAAATGTGTGATTTTATTAAGATCACGAGCTATCAGATAATGCAGCCACCTACGACTCGGTAGTTGGCTTATTGCTGCCAATTGTACAATCATCATAATTGTGGGATTGCATATTTAAGAATCAAATAGCCAAAGCTATTATGACTCTGCCTTAAAATATGAGTGCAAAATGACCCTGGGCACGGGAGGATTCATGGATAGCTCAGTGGTTAGAGCAGTGGCGTACTAAGCCAAAGGTCACGGGTTCGATTCCCGTGTCCAGGTGTCATTTTTCAATTTTCAGATAATGATATCTAGATGGAGTAACTCCTCATTAAAAGCATACATAATAGCTTCAGCTATTTGATTATCATATATAGTAAATATTTACTGAACTACGATAAGGGTATGAGGGGAGTAGTTGGCGCCCAACAACAAAGTAAACAGACATTTTCATTTAATATTGATTTTAGTTTTATATTCATAGTATACTTAAGGTGATTCGTCCAACAAACTTCTCTTAGAATGAATGGGTCAAAACATTTTGACAGGGAATTTTTAAAATTGTTGAAAGAGGGGGATGGGCAGGCGGAGTGGGAAAGTGCTGCCCATGGTGTTAAGAAGTAAAGGTGAAACCATGCGCATGTTCCTCCCCTTCTTCCTTCTTGTCGTGACGTCAGGTAGCTGAAGAAGGGACCATTTGAGGGAAACAACACGAATATACCACCTCTTTAGTGTGTTTAAATGTTTTTAAAATCAGGAATAATGCCATGTTTGGCACTAATATTAAATATCTTAGTTTTCCGAAGGCTGAACTTAAGAAAGTGGATAGTAGTATGTAAGAGGGAAGACAAATTTAATCTGAACACTTTTCTCTGACTAGACTAACAAATATAATATTGCAACGTTTTATGCTTTATAGATAAATTGTACAAACATTCATTAATATATTATAATCTATAATTTAATAGTAATAATAAGCTGCACTACGGGTCTTCAAGATTTATAATCGCCGTTAATCCAGTCAAAATCAAAAATCATGTAGAAGCTATTTTTAAATAAATGTGTTTGTGTCGCCATGAATTTTTACTCTTTTGAACTATATGCATATTTAACTACGAAAATATGCTAGGGGTGAAGATGGTTGAATTTAGAGGAAATGTACCCGTATTTACGTGAAGAGAGAATGGAAAACCGTGTAAGAATGGGCCCTACCCCCACTTCCGGGATTCGACAACTGAAGCGGGTATAAATATTTATTAATTTTGTTAGTATTTTTGTGTAAGGTCCAACCATTTTATTATCATTATTAGACCTGTATTTATAAAAATTACATGTGAATCTCATCGTTTTACCTGTTCAGGCGGTCCTCATATTTATACTAATAAGGTAGGAACTTGCATGGAGAGAGGATGGAAAACCATTCCAGATTAAACTGCAAATTGAGTATTAAAGTTTAGCAATACTGTAGCTTGTATCTTATTAATAGGAGTTTTCTCTACTCTGCCGTTTTAATTCGAGTGTATTATATTTTCATTGTTTTTCTCCCATTGTTACAATTTGTCATTAGTTGTCAGTATTGTAAAATTTTAAACATGCAATATAATAATTCGTATTTCCAACAGTTATGTATATTAATTAACACCTTAACAATTACGCTTATAATGGACAGGCTATACATGGTTTTCCTTCATGCAATATTCCCAACTTGTGTCCCACGAAGTTTCTTGCGAAAATAATCAACCGCAGTAAAGTTTTGTGTTTTTATTCGAGAAACGGAATAAATCTATGAAAGCTCCAAATAATTTATTCCTTACATTTTCTGTATTACAATGACTTAGCAAAGAGTTTTACTTTTGTCAGAAAATTCGTTTGATATGTAACTAAACATGTTTAAATTATCACTTATTATTTCATTCACAATTAAATACCTTTTCTCATTTTTGCATAGATGATAGAAATTATCCGATTATAGTGCGGTCTGCCACTAGATTCCGAGGGTTGGCCTTCCGGCATGTTTAAGCTTGAAACTCCTGTCGTAGATGTACACCAAGTGATTTGATTGTTTAGTTTGACAGGCATAGGTGTTTAGTTTGACAGGCATAGGGGATCACATGATCTTAGCCTAATCATCAAACCAATCTACTATTGTTTGCTAGTGACGGGGAAAGTCGAGATTCGATTCTCAGCTGAGTGTGATAAAGGTGGTTTTTTTTAAATGGTTCCCTCCTCTCTTTGTATTAAGATGAGGGTATATATCCTCTAAATTTTACATTTATCATAGCCATATTTTGTGTAAATAAATGTGTTAAGCACAGATGGACGTGGAGGAAAAATAGGAATGTAAAATTTCTAATTTTATATATTTTTTTAAATTCTCATGTTAAAAATGTAAAATAGCTTAATATAGTTTCCTTCATATTTATTTTTAATTTTTATATTTACAAAATTATGTCTTCATTAAATTAGATTATTTCTTCTAAGCTAATTATAACATTTCCATCCAACCGCAATTTGTTATGATCATTTTGCAGAAGCATATTTTCAGAAGTCTTTGCAATGTCGTATTTTAATTTATTCTCCATAAAAATGCAGAAAGATAAAGCCATTTAGAAGAAATTAACTATTATTCATTAGTAAACTGCCCATAAATGATTTTTTACCCGAGAAATAAGTATACAGTGTTTATTGTCAAGTAAACAATCATTAGATATCCATTTTAAACTAAATCATTAAAGCAACTTGTAAATAAATTTGAAATTTAAACAAATCAATTTTAAGTAAATTACTCTTAATTTAAGAGCTAGCATCTGAATAAAAATCCTGAGGTATAGCCAAATTAAATATCAATTTTAAGTTTAAATAAAATTAATTAAATATTTTAGGATCAAGACCCAGGGACAGACCTAATTGTTAACTCCATTTG
>CABFVZ010003896.1:14204-39824 GCA_902151445.1 Timema monikensis | reverse complement strand
GGAGGGGGGTTGGGGCATATTAAACGCAAAGGTTCACCAAAATTTCAAGGTTGAAAATTTGCATGATTGCATTATTTTATATTTATATGAGAAAAGAAAAATAGTAATTTCCAATCAGAGATTTTTAAAAATTAAAATAGATAATATATTTGGCCTTAATATTCCATTTATAAAATAGGTGTTTATAATGAAAAGGGAATATAAGTTTACTTAATAATGGTTTAAAATATTTGGAATGTACTTTGATTGTCTTGGTTAAATATTATATTTTGTTTTGTTTTCTGTCGTAAACAATATAAGTTTTTCTTGTGCTTTATTCGTTCAAATCAAGAATTTTGTTTGAAATTCATAATTTAATTTAATATTGATGTCGTTATTGAAGCAAGACGTGTTATTTAACGTGTGCATCATAATATTTTGAGTAGTAAAATATGAATCTATTGTTTTTATTATCCTTGTTTGATGAATTTAACAAGTTCATTCACTTTGCATAACAATGTTAAAATATATGTATTTTTTTTATTTCACACCCCTATTATTCTTGCTATAAATATTCTAAAGGATTGTTACATACTTCTACATTATTCTGTAGAGTTTAGACAAGGTATATTGTTGAAACCTAAAGATAATTCGAGAACGTGCCATAGAGCGCAATGCTCACAGTAAATAAAGTCCCCCTAAGCTGACGTCATGCGCAGAAACGGACGAGTTTTAGGGGCCAGACTGTTTCAACTTAATTTCTTCCACCACGGGGATGTCCATCTCTTTGTTCCCAACAGTGTTGCATAAATTAAAAACTATTTTTATTTAAGATATTGTAAATACTTAATTGGCTACACTTCATATGTATATCTAGCCAGAATAGATTTAATCATCATGCATTAAATTCTTTACCTTAAAATGAGTAAGTTTGACCACTTATAGCTCGAGAACGGTAATGATTTGAAATCATTGAATCAATATTTATAGCTTATAATTATACACTTATTAAAATTATGCAATAAAATGTTGATGGTCGAGTGACCTTAATCAATACAATGAGAAAAAATATTAACAATAGCGCCCAACGTGGGGCATGTTATTTACAGGTTGCGGCAGAAATATATGCCACTTTTGCAAGTGTAATAACTTTTGTATTTTCAAGCAAAAAACTGTTTACATTTTGTCCCTAAATTCAGCATATTTTACCATTGTTATTACACCTTGAAATCATTTTTAAAACCCAAGTTAGGTATGGAAAATAACGTCTTACAAATGTCCTCCATTTTCATTCACACATTGCTGAATGCTTGCTCTGAAGTTAGTTATGACATCACGAAGCATTTTTATCGGTATTGCCCTAATTTCAAGTTCGATAGCAACCTTGAGTTCTTCCAAAGTGCGTCGTTTATCAATTAAAACTTTCGACTTCAGATAACCCCACAAAAAGTAGTCACACGCCGAAAGATCGGGTGACCGCGCTGGTCATGTGATATCTCCACGAAGTGAAATTAGGCGTTGTGGGAACATGTCTCGAAGCACTGCCGTGGAAACCCGACATGACCAATTTGGCTAAAAACGCAGAGAGAGGGGTAGAAAGATGAAGCAAAAATTATATGTTGGTTTTGAGAATTGAAACTACTAAGTTACACTCAATTGTGTTAAAAGAGATTCGCTGTGACTGTTAACTAGAAGAAAAATGTTATTTTGACTATTGTAGATGAAAGCTGTGTAAAATTTTAATGAAGATGTGAAAATTCCAGAAATTTGATCAAATTCCCTGACTTTTCCATAACTTTTCCCTGACCAAGTAAATTACCTGAAATTTCCAGGTTTTCCAGGTTGCTGGACACCCTGAATCAGGACAATGCATATAAATATAATGTGATTATTTTTGTTTTGAATTTATAGTTTTCCCCAACATTCTCGCAAACAACTATTTATTTACAGCCATTAAAAAGATGGCTGTGGAATATTCAACACTAACAAATAAGATAACGAGATCATTGGAAAATATGAGTCTGACAATCCTATGTTTTACTTTCAAACAAATTTGTTAATTTGGGTTATAATATTATATTCATGATACACTAACCAATTGCACCCCTTTTTATTACTTTAATGAATGGTAGACACTTTGTATTTTAAAATAATTCCAAAAAAAGTTATAGGAACATATTTTATGTATATACTTAAAGAAGATGGGGTGAATAAGGTTCGTAGTAACATTATAAGACCAATTTAGGTGAACGTATGGTTTAAGGCACCAGTCTCATTATGAAATAAACTGCCAATCACGGGAAAATCGAGGTTCAAATCTGGGTTGGGTGTACCGAGGGTGTTTTTTTCTAAATGTTCTTCCACTCTCCTTCCATGAAAATGCGGGAAGACTTCCTTTAAATATAATCTTCCTAATCCCTAAAACCACTGGTGTAATTAGTACATAAATGTATACCCCAAACGGGTAGTATGACTCAGTGCTAAAAATATATATAATATTAAGGATGCTTTTCTTATCTACNTAGGGGGAGGGGGGGGGGGGGGGGGGGTATTATTTCCTCTGGAGTGGGGTGGTCCAAAGAAACGTTATTTTACTATCAGAGTCAATTTTATTATTTTACTTCTAATAATATTATACACCCAAGAACCATTCTGAACAAATAAAAGCATATTCAGAGATAAAAATAAAAACGTGAAATTTATTTAAAGTAGAACAAATATGCAAAACATTGAATTAAGAGTAGATCAAAAGTGTTTAATAAATCTGTGAATTTTACTATGAATTAAAATAATTTCGTTTGTTTGTTACCTGAGAGGTTTGAAGTACTCGCACAGATAGTCAAATCTCCAGTCGGGGACAGGAACACGACGTGCCTGGAACATATATTCAGTTACAACACCCACACATTACAGTGAAACAACATCCTTTGGTATGGTCACACACTAAGACACAATAATGACGAATTTTAAGTTAATGTCAAATTATTTAAAAAAAGATCCTAGAGAGGTATATCAGGTAACAAAACATAAGTTACAGAGTTTGGGGCGGCTTAGAGGTGTTATCACCATGAATATAAGCACCTGGTCGTAGATAATAAAAGCACGTAAGCTAAATAAAAGCGACCACTATGCGAACATGAAAATTTAAAAATTCCGTAATAATATTAAAAACTAAAATATAAAAGCAATACATTTTAATGAATCAAGTTACATTTAGGATAAGTAACATTAAAAACAGATAATAAAAAATAACTAAGACGAAATGAAAATAAAAGTTAGGGGAAAAAACTTTAATTGTTTATATGAAAATCCACCTGCTTAATAAAACTTAGCACAGAGTCGCCAGTCGGATAAAATGTGCATCAAAGTATGTTACTAGTTTGTTACTAGTATGTTACTAGTATGTTACTGTTGATGTGGTTCGTGAAGTGACGGATGAGACTTAAGACAGTACGGCAAGTGAGGAAACATGGCGGGGAACTTGGGAGATATTTCCAACATTGTGAGAATTAGGTTTCTCACAAGTGGGTACGAACGACTTGGTTATATCGACAGACAGCCTTGGAATTCATTTTTGAGAGAGAGAGAGAGATTGATGCACTGACGAGACTAAGTTTAAGGATGTTCTTCTCCGTGATATTGGCGTTAAACATGTTTTTAATTATAATAAATTGCCCACTCTAGAATGCACTGGGAGTTTTCTTTCCCTTTGGGGAGTAACTAACTGTTACCACCCATTACTTCTTGAGATACGATATACATGTAAGCCGATAGGCAGATAATAGATACGCGAGAAAGGGAAGGCATTTGTGATGGTACTTATTTTCTTGTCCAATATGGTTATTAGTCGCGCACACCTAGAGTATGATATTTTTTAGGAGTATTCTAGAAGACCATCGTAAAGTCTGTTAATGTATGTGAGAATACGAAGAGAGTTGCATTTTGAGTTTAGATGTTGGAATATTCCGATGTGATGTGACGATCGCGTCACGACTATGTCATTTAGTTATAGATGAAATTGAGATAGTTGAGTATTCACTAGGTGCGCTAGTCTCGATCACGAACCAGAGAGAGAGGTGATGGTCAGTCGAGTTGTTGGAGACGAACACTATCTGAGAGGGTGATGACCAGACGAGCTTAGTGATGGGTCGAACCAGCTCGTTGACGTGAGCTAGCTCACGTAAGCTCGCTCATTCAAAAGAGTCGTTCATGAAGAGTCGTTCATAAGAGTAATATCGTTCACCACATGGATCGCTCGCTCCCAATCCCTTCACCCCTTCAACATTCTAACTAGTTCTCACAATTCCCGTTCTAAGTGTGCAAATCTGTCCCTTTCCTTTCAACTTATGAACGAATTAAGTTTTATGTGTAATTTATCCGAATCCTCTTGTGTTTGATTCTTTAATTATATTACTTACTCATATTATTTATAATAATTAACCTTATCATATAAGCTTTAGTGTCCAAATCACAGAATTATGTCTAAGTGATGTTAAGAAAAATAGTTAGTTTAATATTGTAGGCGGTACTGCTATCTAGTAACAATAGTAAACATTTATAGTTGATTTTTTTTCTTAGTAGCGAACAAAGAACGACAGAAGAGAAGAGTCGTGAATATCAAACACTCTTGACTCTTTCTAGAGCGGATGAACGAGAGCGAAAAAGTCGTGAGTAATGGCGGCGTGAATGACTCACTCACGAAGCGAGAGTCGTTCGTTCACAGCTCTCGTTCAAGAGTCGTTCAATTTGAATGACTCGCTCACGAGCGACCCATCGCCAGACGAACTTGGGACCGCGATGAGAAACGAGTGATCTTATTACGGGAGAGATAAAGCCGAGACTCAGGCGATTTAAGCCAACGTTAGTGAATTGTGCGATATATTTCAAACAAGTTAGTATGTTGTCTTAGCTTGTATAATAAATGTCTCGGAACATAATCGAACTCAGAACTAGTCCAGTCCAGTCTAGTCTAGCGATTGAATGTTCCTTGCTCGACAATATGTCTAAGTTTATTTAAATGTAATGTGTAGTCGAGGACTCTCGTCATGTGTATTAAAGTTGATGACGTGACAGTAAATGGAATGTATTTCATTTATAGAACAAATCCCTTTTATAGGGTAGTAAGTATGAGGGGGACGTGGCAGTTGGCCTAAAGTCATTTGGCCTAAAAATTACGTCCACAAAAATCATTTGGCCTAAAATATAAATTGGAAACCTGCGGGTATCTTCGTAAGGTAAAAAGTACTGTTAGTTGTTCCATCTGAATATAGATATCACAACTGATGCGAGATTTACAATATTTCTAAAAACATTGACATACCTCCTACATACAGCTTTAACCCAACAAACTTATAGTATTAATTCTACAAACAAAAATTATACATCAGTAGCTCACAAAACATTAAACCACTTATTTTTATATAATTTCCAATATTGTTAATTTCTTTGTTAGTATATCTCATGGTTATAAAATAAATAGGAAGGGAACTAAGATATTAGCGAAAAACAATTAAAAACACCATTTTCAGCACCTTTTGCGAGCAGTAAAATTATATGCGTAAAATTGAATGATGGGAACTTTTAACAACTTATTTAGAAAGGCAAAATGAAAGTGGAAATCAATATTCAGCACACGCACTTGGCATTTTTCTAAAGTGACTGGCCTAAAGCAATGTTAACTCTGTTAACTCTACAAGAACATATTTTTTAGCTAGGCCTATTGTAATATTAAATGTATATAATAGCGACGTATGAAATAGATTTTGCAGGGAACATCAATATCACAATTACTATCTATATATATAAACTTTAATGATGGGTTTGACTAGATCCTTTATTATTATTATTATTATTATTATTATTATTATTATTATTATTATTATTATTATTATTAGAAAATATGGGAGCATGTGAAAGAGACTTTGTAAGAAAAAGTTATAGAGAGAAAAATTTATAGATAAGAGAAAATGCTAGAGAAAGTTTGAGTGAAAGAGAGTTAGAGAGAAAGATTGAAACCAAGAGTTTAATAGAAAGGGGGTTTGAGATATAGAAAGATAGTTTGATTGAGATCAAGTTTAAGGGAGAGAATTTGAGAGATTTTTGAGGGAAAAAGAGTTAGAGAGAAAGATTGAAACCAAGAGTTTAATAGAAAGGGGGTTTGAGATATAGAGAGATAGTTTGATTGAGATCAAGTTCAAGGGAGAGAATTTGAGAGATTGTTTGAGGGAAAGAGTTCTTTTGAGAGAGAGTGTTTAAGAAAGAATTTGAAACCAATAGAGTGTAACACTATTGAATTAAATCGAGCCACGTCGGGCGTCGATTGAAACACTACGGATTAATTCCCAGATATAATAATGCTGTGACGATGTTTAGGTTGTCTATAGCTCCGTGGTCGAACACTAATTAAATCGGTATATTAATAAAATTAAAGAAAGAGAACTGTTGATGGCTGTTGATTCACACACGGTTTATTAAAATGACATCTGTTAATTACATATACATGCTCCAATTAAATGCTTTATATCAATGCACACTTGTGATATTAATGTTAGTTATTTTATATTGTGTTAGACTGTGACTGCCAGTGTGTGGCTCTGACTGACTTGTGCGTGGGCGGAGGTTTTGTGCGGGTGGATCCCCTGCATGTGTGTTGCTGTTTGAGATGACTGGCTGATACGCACAAAACAGTTTATATATGACATATCCCTTGCATCTTTCTCCCATCGTCAACAGTGTACAAACTAACTAATAGAAAGAGTCCCGGCGACAGGGGTTGTGAAGGCTAGCTTCTTATTGGTATAGAGAAGTGGCGTCTTTGCCAAATACTGCGTAGTTGTTCCTTTAACAGGAAGGATGGTGTAAAAAATATATTTTACTGGTAAAATCCTTTTCACATTATTTCTGAGAAGCGCGTGTTTATTCATGGATGAATCATAAAAGATACTCTACATATTTTACTGTAAAGAAAAATTACCTTCATCCATGACTTTTTATATATTTTAGATTGATTTGAATCAATACCATTACAAGAGTTTGAGACAGAGAAAGGGTTTGAGACAAAGAGGGTGTTTGAGACAGAGGGAGAATGTGAGAGCGTGTGAGAGAAATTTGACAGAAAGGAAGCGTTTGAGAGGGAGAAAGATTTTGAGAGAAAGCGAGTGAGTTTAAAGAGAGTTTAAGAGCACGTGTGATAAATATAATGTGTGAAAGATTGTTTAATAGTGTGTGTGAGAGAGAAAAAAGCCTGAGACAAAATGAGAGAAAGAGTGTGTGATAGAGAGAGAGAGAGAGAGTCTATGAGAGAGAAAGTGTCAGAGAGAGAAAGATAGATGGGGTACACAAAACATTACTTTGAAATATCATCCCCTCAAAATTAAGTATCAACATTAAATATAATTGAACTTGCTGTATTATTAAGAATGTGAAACGATAGATGGAGTACACAAAATATTACTTTGGAATATCATTCCTTCAAAATTTACGTGGTAGCATGAAAACATAATTGAACTTGTATTGCTGCATTGTATTACTATTTGATAAAATGAATATCAAAATCCATTATTTGAAGAAAAAAATGAAAGCAAAACCCCATATTTAGACAGTAAAAATTGCTATTTTTAAACATATTTCAATATCATTTTATCGTTTTTGATCTTTTAATACATGCCAGATCATATTTAAACATCATTGTATCGTTTATATATTTTTATAGTTCATGCGCGAAACAAAATGCATGAAATATTTTTATGTAACTGACAACTTAACCTTTTAATTTGCGAGCTATGATCGATATTATTGATTTAAATGAGAATTATCGATATCAAAATTCCCATAATAAATAAATGCTTCCCCAGTCCAGACAATCTCATTATAGATGTGCTTTGATCAACATCTAAAGTGAAATCAGAATCCAAAGAGAAATATTTTATTTTCTGATTGAAAGATTTGACGATTGTGTTCGGACCAATAATAAAGATTTAGTTATATTTTATTTATAGATTTACAGCCAGGCAGCCAATAACGCAAATAACGGTTTCCATGGTAAAAACTATCTGTGAAAATCGGGTTTTCGTGGGAAAATACTATTTTTTCCAACATCCTGGACTCCTAACCTGTGCATAAGAGATCTTCTTTTCATATTGAATCTCCGGGAATTTTTTCTCCGCCTTCAATTTCGGACGGGCCCGAGACCAATCAGAATGCAGACTCTTGCAGTTGAGGCAGAACTTAGGAGACTCACCCGGTGTATCATAAGCCTTCTGTCCGCAATCCGCACAGGTTGGCTTTCCATGGCATCTTAGCTTAGTATGCCCGAATTCCTGGCACTGAAAACAGCGCCGAGGATTGGGAACATACGGCCGGACTCTTGAGCACATGGAAGCCTGCTCGAACCTGCTATAGAAGGGTGGGAGTCGCAAAAGTAGGGATATATGTATCAATCTTTTTTTTCTCGTCCGTTCATTTTAGCGACGATACGGTAAACCTCAGTGACATGCTGAGGGGAAAGCTCCTCACAGATATCCTCAATGCTTACGCAGTCGAGGTGACCACTACCTTGCAAACATTGAGGAACCTGTGGCCCTCCACCTTCACCTGTATATGAGCCGCATTACTCAACGGTATTTTAGAGATTGCCATTATGTTTGAAGACTGTGTGTAAGTCGTGGTCTGAATCATGATAGTGCCATCACGCAGTTTCCTTATTAAAAGTTCCGATTTTGCTGCTCCATTTATCACTCTTTTGAGGATAAATGGGCAACACGTTTTAGGTCTTCACTCGCTTCTACTCGAGACATTACTAGGAAGCGGAGCTGGGGCCTCACCACTTCCTAGATTTTTCCTATTGTAGGGCTGGACGGCCTTGATCGTTTCCACCTCTTATCGTCATTACGGCCCTGTGAGAGGCTGGGCAGTGAGGTGACAGCAGAATTTGGCAGTACGGTGCTAGCGGACAGTAAGGTGTCAGCTGTGACAATAGTTTCAACCATGCCGTATTTGGGGTCAGTACTCGGATCGTAGGCACAGGGTGATCCAAGTTGGTACTACCACAAATGGCCCTGTTAAGTGTCCCGATTAGAGGCCCCACACGACGATAGACATGACAACCTTCGCATGGGGCATCGCCGAGAGAGAGGTCATCGCATCAAGTGGGTGCAGGAAAGTGCCAATTTTACATCCGGATCCTCATGAACGCAACCGATCTTTTCTCAAAGTAGGGTACCCAGTTATTGCTATCCCTAAGGCCCTTCTATTATAAGATATTACAACCGGAGCACTTTCATGAAGGAGCTCAAACGCAGTGGTATCCAATAATCGTCCGAGGAGAGCCATGTTAGCTGCCAAGGTCGTCAACAGAGAAACCTAAAAGCTTCCGTGCAGGACCGAACGGCAGGGGAAGGGAAGAAAGAAGTGAGGAAAGAGAAGGAGAAGGTGGAAGAAGGAAAAAAGAGAATAAAGATGAAACGTAGCTGAAATGAAAGATATAGGATAGATACGTCCTGCACAGAAGCCTCCCTTTAAGTCACCTTTTAACGACAAGTAGGGTTTACTGCGGTACTATTTTAAAACCCGTGCCGCTGAGGGGTATTTGTGGTACAAAACGGTACAAAAACTAGTACAAGACTTTGGAATTGCAAAAATTTCAACAAACAAAAGTGGTACCACAGGTCAGTAGCGTAGCTACATACGTATAACTTGGGGTTAAAGCCCCTCCATTGGCAAATATATATAATCCAATTAAAAATACACCAAAAATGAAAAAAAAACTTATATTATCTTAAAACATTAACTTTAATCCCTTTAAAAAACTAAATTGAATTATTTTCGGAAGTGTACCACTACCGTTACAGTGAGGATTTTGAAAGTTCCGCTGCGCTTCACCATGATCATTCTTCCTACAGCCACACGGAGCACTGGCTACAAGTAAAAATTGTTTGCTATTTGTTCCCACCTGTGCCAGGCCAAGGCCCGCCCACCAGTCGCTAGTAGAAATTAGCATTGAACAAAACACAACGGAGCAACTACGTGGTGATGTGATTGTGAAGGTGAATTGTGATTGAGATTTCATGTGACGTAAGTACAGACGTACAGAGTTAGTAACTAACTAGTGGCAGTGTTGTTTAGTTGGAGTGGGATAAGACTAGTATTTATTGGAAATGTAAAAAAAAACTAAAATGCAGTGTGATGTTCTCATTATTTTCTAAACAGCGGAAAACTGACAATACAAACGAAAATGATTCCGGAATTCCCATGCCCAAGAGTTCTCGCTGCTCGGCTACAGAACAAGAAATAATTGAAGTATGTTGTAACACTAGCATCGAGTCTTAATCTACCATCAATAAACAGGTTCCAGTAGAAAATACGTAAGTAAAGACTTCTGTAACACTGCCTAAAGATGTGAATATGAACGAAAACGACATTGGAAATCTCATTAGAGACCCAGTGAAGGTAAGCTTAGGCCTATGACTCATGAATATAATACTGATCATTAGCTTTAAGGTCTATAAATTAAGGGTGCCGCCACTCAATTTACAGGTTACAAAACTTTTATTGGGTGTTTTTTTTTTGTTCTTGGAAAGATGCTGTTGAATAATTTAACAGGCACCAAACTACAGAATTCCAAAAAACCTGCCTTATTCATGCAAGTCTACTTCAAAATGTTTCATCTAAGAAACAAGACTCGGTAGATGTTAAAGTGAATATTGGCTTAAAGAAACAGATAGAAGAAAACCGAAGTAGGATTATTCCCAGAATTTTATTGTGTGGTCGTCAGGGCCTTGCACTAAGGGGGCACAGGGATTCTGGTCCTAATCACCTTGAAGAAGAGACGATAGAAAATGAAGGGCATTTCAGGGCGCTTCTTCGTTTCAAAGACAGAAATGGGGACACAAATCTAGAAAATCACTTAAAATATGATTCTCTTAATACAACATATGTGAGTGCTCAAACACAAAATGAAATAATTGAGGCTTGCAATGATTTTATTTTAAATAAATTAGTAAGTAAAGTAAACAATGCTAGGTGTTTTACTGTTCTAGCCGACGAAACTACAGATATTTCAACAGTAAAACAGTTGTTTCTGTGTGTGTCATAGATGGGGATGCAAAACAAATTCATGAGGATTTCCTCCAATTTGTGTCTGTTTCAGATTTAAGTGGTAAAGAATTAGCAAATACAATCTTAAAAGCATTACATAATATTGGTTTAGCTGCCATTTTCCTCAGGGGACAAAGTTATGGTAGAGCTTCTGCCATAAGCGGACGATTCAATAGATTACAGGCTCACATCAAGGATGTTTATCCCCTCGCACTATATTTTTCATTGCAACTCACATTGCCTCAATCTGGCTGTAACAAATGCCTGTTCTATTCAAGCGATCAGGAACTGTTTGAGTGTTGTAGGCAACATTTGTGTATTTTTTAACTATCCGAAACGACTATATGTATTCAAAGAATCAAGTGAAAGGACAGCTCAAAACAATGCAACTCGTTTGAAGTCAATGTTCCCAAATCGTCGGGTAGGAAGGCATGATGCAATTTTTATTTCCTTAGAAATCTTTGATGCTGTTATTAAAAGACTCAAAATTATTTCAGTGTGGGCAGAGCAAAATGCTGCTTCAAATGCATAACAGTAGCTGTCGTCTGTAAGACAGTTGGTATTCCTTGTGGTTCTACAGGTCATTGATAGGCTCTTTAGTATAAGCATGCCCCTAAGTCCAGTCCTTCAAAACGAAAATATTGATTTGCTAGTAGCAATGGAATCCGCTGTTTTGGTTAAGGAATCCATAGTTAATCTTTTGGATATTTCTCAAGTTTTTTTAAGCAAAAAAAATCAAACCCTTTAAAAATGTATTCCAACTTTCTCCAATACATGTAGTAATATAATAATTTTACATTAAAATAATAATAAGTTAAGCAAAAAATATGTTAATAGTTAGTTAAATATATTATAATTGTGACTTGTGAGTTCATGTCCGTCTATACAGCAAATCCATTGTGTTCAAATTTAATAAGACTCAATCATTTGTCAGTGCAATTGTGCGATTTTCTATTGTTCATTTTGATTCCAATTGATTTTTATAAAAATGAAACCTTCGTTAGTCAATTATTCTGGCTGTCCAATGCCTGGCTCAATATAGTAACATAAGCTTTATCATGAAGTTTGTGGTTAAACGAATTTAAAAATTATAGACTTTACAAGGGTTTAGAACAATTATATTTAAGCATTTCAAGAACTATTATTTTACCCTCCAAATCCTTTTATGCTGCTCTGAGAGAACCCCCTCCACCCCCCCACCCCTTTTCAGAGGATCCTAGCTACACCACTGCCACAGGTTAATGTACGAGCTGCTATACCTTGATTAGTAGTAAATTGAGAGAAGACAAATGTACTTTCCCCTCTGGTTATTTTTATGACATGGAGTTAGACCCCACCCCAGCCCCACCCCCCTTTACTCCTATTGACACCCTTTCAGTGGTTTATTCTTGTCTCATTTGCTTTTTTATTATTGCCCATTGGTTATTTATAAGTGCTCAATGGTTATTTATGTATGCTCATTGTTTTTAATTTGTGTTCATTAGTTTTTATGTCTGAGTAGGATTGGGCCGGAGAGTTGAAGTTTTTTATTTATTTTATGGAGTGCAGCCTATGGCGCCGGGCGCACCTTCCACGGCATCACTAGTGAGCACTAGGAGCATATTCTCTGGCCGGCCGATTAGGGAAGAATGTGACCACCGAGCAACTGATAGCATATCACGTTCGTCAGGCCCATTCTCCTTCCCCTCACTGCCCCTCTTTAAAGATATGTTTCGCAACCCGCTTTCCACGTGTGTGGTAATGGGTTTTTCTGGTGTAGCAACCTCTCCCCCACCCTTTATGTGGTAATGGGTTTTACTTTATGCCAGTCGCCAGTTTGGCGGGGTCAGCAAGACAAGGCAGGATAAGAATAGATAATGACCTTGAATTATGTGAAAACAGATTTTTCTCTGATGACAGGAGGCAGTTTATCGGATCTACAAGACAGGTCGGTAAAAGAATAGATCGCGACATTGAATGATGTCGCATTAGAGTTTTCAGTGATGACTAGCGCCAGTTTGGCGGCTCGACGAGACAAGTCTAGAAAAGAATAGATCATGACCTTGAAACCGGGAGTTAGTAAAAGAGGATATTGACCCTGTTTATGTTTGGTGACAGTTTGACGGTTCAACAAATCGAGGCTCGTATCTAAGTGTAAGGGGACAGAAAGGTTTTGCGTGAATAAAACAAGATATTACAAAACATATATTTATTAAACATTAAAGGTTTTACAGACATATATTAAAGGTTTCACAGATATCATACATAATATTTACTATACACTTTTACAGGAATGGTGCATATATTCGTTCATATGTTTTTCTACAGTGTCTCTTAGAAGCGTTGGTAAAATTGTTTTTAGTTCACAATCCAACATTAATGGTCATAACCGACGACTTGACGTGTATAGTAAGTAGCACTGATAAAATCCAGGTTTCTGATGAGCGTTTCCACCGTAGGCTGCTCGAGATCGATGACATCCGCCGATTCTGTTAGCGAGTCGCATACATTCACGAGGAGTGTATCGATAAAATCAATGTAATAGCGAGCGACGGGTGTCGATCACGTATCCGGGCGGTCAACAGCGACGTCGATGAGGTCCCATACATCGCAAAGACGCGCCCAGCTAGTTGCTAAATAGGCAACCCGTTTGAGTCCGGCGTCTTGTTTCTCGCTTAAGCCGAACATACGGTCACCACACATGAATCTCAGAGAGATTTCATGATTAGTCAGACTAATCTTCTGAGGAAGTTGCGTGTTCCTGAAAAATTTTGATATGACCGTCTTGTAGCTGCCCAGTTCTTGCCACTCTGTGCGTTTAGACACCGCACAGTTCCCTTCACATTTTTCTAACTGAACATAGGGCGTAAAATTGTTCTAAGCACTCATGCCAACGATGACTCAATTGACATCGACTTCGTTCAGCGGAAACAATGTATTTAAAATACTGGTGACGGCAAGCGGCTTCAACGGTTTTGCTTTAAGGGCGCAAATGTCTTTTCCTTCAATGATGTTTGTTCGCTTCGACGACTGTCGTGATTATGGCGGCACGCCATCGGGATGCCACATTTATAGGCGCACGCCGATTGGACGCAGCTTCTTGAGGGGCGGCGGCAGGATTCTAGCATCTTGAAAAATGTGTTGTAATATCTCACCACCTTAGAGTCGTTGGCTGTATGATTGGTGGGCGAGAATAGGGTCAGGAAAATTTCATTGGAATGTTCTGGGCACGAGAGAGAGGGTACATGAGACAGTAATGGCCGCAAACGTCTGAGGCTATGCTTTGAAGTTGTATCGTGTTATTAGACGTGCGGGAAGTGTTTTTGCGTATAAATTCCCAATGTGACTTTATACGAGGTGGGAAACCATAACTGTAAAAATATTCTCCCACGCCGTTCTTGTCGATAAAGATGGCAACCCAATGAACCTCAGGCTTGGTGTGTGGATCAGTGTTGATGAATGGAGCGGCAGGTCAAGATATTCTTGCGGGTAGCTGAACAGCAGGGAAAACACCCGACCGTACAAAACGGAACCACGGATTTGTTTTCAGTGCACGTCTTATGGTGTGTGTGTCCATCTTCTATTATCCAATCTCAAAGTCCCCAAACAATGGAGGCCAAACAAAAATTCCATACAGAACTATGTGCCATGCAGATGGTGCGGCCCAATTTAAGTGTTCTCAAAGACGCATAACCTTTGTCGTACAGATCTACGACGGGTGTAGGCGTGTATTTGAGTAAAAAATTTCTTTTCTGCCCTCTTGACGTAGATGGTTTCTCCACGCGTTGTGGCACGGAAGATGAGGGATTCGAGGAGCCCGTAATCCACATCACCACTATCTTAGGGAATATCACACTGTTTGTTGACGATATAGTCAGCTTGCTTTTTAGCGGATGCTGAAAGTTCCTAGATAGCGTATGGGGTTATAACACCCAATGTTGAAGTAATGTAACGCATACAAATAAAATACTCAATTCTTTGACGATAAACTGTATGCTGTAGTCGATGAAGCTCTGGAAATCTACAATGACGTCCATGATTTAAATGACGAGTGTAAGGGGCGGGAAGCCGTTTATATCAACTCCCATAATCGGTCACGAAGTTTCTGTCTTTATCGATGTTGATAATAATGGCAAACTCCCCATACATAATACAATTGACGGTTTCGGTGAGATCTCTGGTGCTCACTTTGATGCTCAGAGAGCCATACCTCGTCAAACTCCAATGCGATGTCATGTGGGCGGACAGATTAGGTGTGAGATCGAAAGCCATAAAATGATATCACTTAGGGAAGGCTTCCCGTGTGATGTCGCTACCTTCGTTCATGAAATGGATACCCGTTCCAGAAAACAGTGTGTAGTAGGACATGACATAGTTGCCATTTGAAAAATCGGGCTGTAGCGGTTTTTACGGCACCTGTTGAACGTTCACGTACAACTAGAAATGATTCATGTCGTAGGTTTGGGAGTTGAAAGGGTTTTTGGTCGGTTTCCATTGAACGCCGCGTTTGATACAAATCCCACGATGCATCGTTTGGGTAAATGTGCGGTGAATACGTTGTCCAGTGATATCCCTTGCACACCCGTAGGCATAGTGTATGTTTTTACTTCCACACGGGTGATGGGATTCTTTGCCGGACTGAAGTATAATGCCTTGACATGTGACAACAATATAGAAAGTGCTACTTTGACACGTCGCACTAGAAGGCCGGCTTCAGGGATGTGAACCTTAAAGTGAGGAAGCTCAGCGACGCTCATATAACTAAACCCGTCTCTGGAACGGACCAAATTGACTCTGCGTTAGGAGCCGTTCAAAAGGTATTTTTCTTGGTTAAACACGTCACCGTGTAGATACCCCAAGAGATCCACCGTGTTAATTTTTGCGGTGAGACTGCGACAGGCCTCAAATCACTTGTTGCTTGCGTTAGCATCCTCAAAGGTTCCGGGACTGTCTTCGAACCACAGACCTCAAGTAAAATGTGTTATTTTGGCGTCACTGTTGTAATTGAGCAGCGTCTCAATGTACGATCTATAAGCATACGTGTTGCCGGGCGGTGAGAATAGTTTTTGGTTTAAAAACACATTCACCTGTGTAAATAGCGAATGCAACCAGTTGTTGACGGGAGCAATTTGATCCACCTCTGTGAAAGCGCCACCGTCGGGTTTCATTATGACAGCCCTGAGATAAAGCATAGTCTGTAAAATATCGATATAGAACTCGCATTGTCCGGTAACGGTAAATTCGATGGGCGAATCATCGGTGAGATAATATATAGGTTTATACTGGAACGATTGCCCACTTTCAAGACTGGTTTGTATGGGTGGGGCGGAAAATAGATCGATTTCACTGCTGGCACACTCGCCGGACTGAGGGTGTAGAAACGACATTTCAACTGAAAAAATCTACCTCTTCTTTTGTGACCTTTCTACGTCGGACGACAGAAGACTGACGTCAGTGCTTCTTATGACGCCCTTTATAACCTAAGCCGGTCAACAGTGTGTCAATCTTTTGCTCCACCTTGTATTTCAGGTTTGTTCCTGCCTCGACGATACGCTGACGAAGAAGCCTTTGGAAAGGACGACGCTGATTGTGACGTCGGAGAGAACGTCATTACCTGAATGAAGCACCTTTTTTCCAATGGCTTGAGCACCGTTTCTCAGCAACGGTACGACGCTCTTGAAAAGGCCGCTAAAAAAAACTTCCTATCCCGTGCTAGCGTTGATAGGGAACAGCGTGGTAGATCGAAGATATTCCTGTTACAGCCTTGTTGACGTAGTCTTTGGTGGTTTCACGCACACTTTTCCAAACTCGAATCGTACAGATTAATCATTGTCTCTTCTTATATTGATTTCTAGGCTTTCAATTTTCCTTCTAAGTACGGGCATGTAATGCAACGGACCATAGCTGTCTTATGTATGCCGTAGAGAGTGTTTGTGTTGTTGATACCAACGATACGTAAAAGCTGTGCTACAATGTCACCCACAGACTGAGGATCGCCGATATTTGTGGTGATGTACAATTGCTAGGGCAAGCCTAGTAGAATGTTTAGGCGTAAGGTGATTTTGGGACTTTGACCAGATAAGTATGAGGATCGAAACCGAGCTGTAGACTTAGTTGACTTGATAGTCAGTGGTTGTATATTTGGTGAAGAAGAAACAACGTCCACACTTTGGGGGGTTTGTGTATTTTAATACAACTTCGGAATTCCCCTTAAACGCCTCTACTTCGTTTAGGGTTTTGATCAATTGATGGATAGTGCTGAAGTTACCATGAAGAATGTGATCCTTGAATATTTGTTCCACGTCGTTAGTGCCCACCCAGTTTTATTATACAATATTTTGGCCCTCGGGTACGGTGGTGGAAAAACACGGATATTGGAATTCGGCGAGAGCGACTTCCCACTGGCCTTCGAGTGTAAGACGGTAGGGTAGTTGCGTGCTGAAATTCACGAAGGTATTTTTTCGGAAAATATCAAAAAGAGCTGTCGCTCGGTAAAGTGATGTAAAACTGGTCCTTCATGGTAGGGCGCTGACGTAGCTGGAAGGAATCCAAGAAATGAATGTTGAGGGTGGGGGGAGAAACCTTTCCACTACACGTACATTTTCTTTCTAGCACTTTTACCAACTTTAAAAGTTTCGGGAAGGCGTATACGTTTCAATTTGAGTTTGTAAAACGTCCCTCTACATCCTCGCCATCAAGATCGGTCAGACTGTAGACGACTGTTTGTCGCAACACGACACTGCTGACTTTGAAAATTTCTTCACTCCAATTGCTTTCGTAGCCCTTTTAAAACAGCATTTTGGATTTTCTAACACTCACCGTGTTACTGACTTTAATTTTTGGCTTACTATTCGAGTTTGGACCCCGTTTGCCAAACAGATCTCTTACTTGAAGCACATTGGTTTCTGAAATATCGGCACGCAACATCTTGATACTAGAATGTTTTGCGTCGTTGTAACCATCAACGAGATCTTGGAGGACGTCCACATGTCAATATGTGTTATTTTAGGTAAAGTGGCGCCACATGCGTCCTTTCAGAGTTATATTGAATCGTTCCACGATGCTTGCCTTCACGTCCGGATTATGAGTGGTGTAGTAATGCACGCCTTCTTGTTGAGAGATTCCCGGACTAGACGTGCCGTGAACTCTAACCCCTTTTCTGTTTGCAAACTTAGAGGTTTACGGCCACTTTGTTTGAAAATGTCCCGAAAGGTGTCTCTCATGACGCCCCCGTCTTGGATGAAAGCGTCCTCACCCAGGCCATCTTGCTAAATACATCGATTACGGTGAGCAAGTACACTGCACCGTCGTTGTATTTTTCCGAGACTTCGCATATCGTTGAGATAGGCTTGCCAGAGTTCGTCAATGTTTAACACCATATACTTGTTGGGTGGAAACTTTTTTATCGTCGGTTTTTGTAGGGTATAAGCGTCCTGCGCACGAAGCCATTCTCGTACTTGGTCGGGATCGTTTTTGGACGTCTTTATGAGCGACGCAACCCCTACAAACCCTGCAGGATGAGAAGGATCGTAGTAGATAACGGCTAAACGGGTCATTAAGCTCGGAACGGCAGCCACCTGTTTTCGTCCACACTTTTTAGTTTCTTCTTCTTAGGGCGTTGCGACGGTGTAAGTGGTTGGATTACGTGCATCGGATATCTAATGGGTGACAAACGTTTCGGATTTAAAATAAATTTTTTCGGAACGTTTATTTTTTGAAGCACCGTGAGAAACTCTCACCACCCAGACGGCTCACTGTTTCTTCTTGCTTTGACCAGATCGTTGACTAAATCAACAATATTGGCTCCACAGAGAGGAGTATCGTCCCAAGAGATACCACCTCGGAAAATAATATGTTCTAGTAAAAGTTCAGCTGTTTTACGTTCCTGTACTGGTACAGTATTGAGTACAGCATGGATGGAAAGTACAGCCACTTAAGTGGTGATCGTGGTGGTGGTGATATTTTCAGGCGGTGGTGGGTGTTGACTAAAGTGCAGATAGCACTGTATCACTTGTTGGTGTAAAGTTCATTTAGACTTGTCAAGTTTTGAAACTAGGATTTTTTCCATTTCCTTGTCCAGCTCGGAGACCACTAGATTATGGCCGAAGCCACATGTTGGTGGTGTTGCTTGTAACCGTGTAATGTTTCCGGAGACACCAATATCATCTTTTACGTGTGTTCCTGTATTTCCTTGTTGAATAAGGGACCGAGGACACCACTGACTAAAGGAGCTAAAAGTAAGGGGAGGAACGCTCCTCCTTTCTGAACGATAAGTAGTTTCTTCTTTTTCTAGCACACTCCTCGTTTGACCAGCTTGCGAAACACATGCTTGTGAGCATGTAACTTTCTCTACAGCGCATTTTGCAATGGCACCCGCTCTTTTAAAGTGTTGTAGGTACACTCACAAACAGAGTCAATCAGTTTCTTGTCGGCCGTTTCCAGCAAGGCGACACGTTGCTGCGGGTTCATGCGTTTCATCGCACGTAGCAGAGGGGCTAGCTTCAGCACTTTGGGACTCATTGTTATGAAATTATCTGTAATCGGAAAGTATCGGTATTTTTCTAGTTTTTGCGTGGTAGATACACGCAGCATCCGACATTTATGCGGGTTCTATATCTGAACCATTCGGGTGTACCTTGCTGAAATCTAACAATATATACCCGTGGGGATACTTATAGCATCAACGTAGCCTCTTGTAAAACACGGTGGTTTTCAGGACAGACTTGACGTACAAATTGTTGAATATGAGCTTTATCCCTGGGATTTTTAAAAAACACGATATAATGTGGGTTTAAGGAAATGTCTATTTGGCCCTTGCCCTGGTGGAATATATTGTTTAAGAAACATGACGTTAATAGTTTTATAGTGGCATCCTTTGGTGAAAAGATCGACGACCACTTCGTTGGCTTCACGCATCAGGTCATCGAGGATAATCAGCTGTGGAGAGTCATTAGAGGTGTCATCCATTTCCGGTAAACCATTACAGAATATGACGCTGGGTTTTGACCAGTCTTGTTTGAATCCCGGTTACTACAAAGCATAATACCATGTGATTTTATCAAATTTAACGTCACACATTGTGTCCAAGTGACGGATAAAGTCGGCTACCAAATGTGACTTTCCACAGCCGGAAGGACCGCTGATGATGGCCAAAAATGGATGTTTCAACTTGTCCATAATGTTTTAGACTGAGATTATAAGCTAAATGAACTTGTATTTATAGGATAGGAGGAAGGGGGTGTAGACGTTGAAACACAAACACAACAGTTTTATAATATGGCTCACACCATGAAAAGTATACTTGGAATAGTTATTTACACAAATCTAAGTTTTAAAAATATGGCTCACGCCATGAAAAGTGAACTTGGAATATTTATTTACACAAATAAAAGTTACTACCAATATAGCTTGCACCATAAAAAAGTATACTTGGAATATATATGTACACAAATAAAAGTTTTACAAATATATCTCACACCAAGAAAAATGTATTTGAAATATGTATTTACACAAATCAAAGTTTATACAAATATATCTCACACCATGAAAAGTATACTTGGTATGTATATTAACACAAATAAAAGTTTATACAAATCTATCTCACACCATGAAAAGTATTATTGGAATATTTATTTACAAATATGGCTCACGCCATGAAAAGTATGCTTGGAATATTTATTTACAAAAATTATAGTTATAGAATATATATTAAACATTGAAGTAAATTATACATGTTTACGTGTAGAAGAAATAATAATCAATTTCTTGAGCTCATAGCGGGAATAGTGGCCACAGTATTAATTTACAAAGTCCAGTTTATTGAGTATTTGAATATATGTACAAGACCATATGGTTTCAATTGAAAATATGTACAAGGAAAAAGCAAAATTGAATAGAATAAAATTATATACAAACAACTAATTATATTGACTAGAAATAATCAGGTAGGTGGAGGGTTGTACAGGCGGATAAAAAAATATAAAAAGTATCCCGGATGCATAAAATATATCAATAAAAAATATGCGTTTTTTCATGAAAAAAAGATTATGAAAAAATGTCAAATCTTTGAAAAATGGTATGTCAGTGGAACTGTCTAGAGTGAAAGAAAAAGTGAATATTCAGCCCGTCTAAATGATCACCTTATAGTCGTGGCAAGCGCGTTTACATGGACTATGATAACCACACGGCAAAGTGTTAAAATAATCGGTTATCCTACGTTAGGTGTACACGGGCTGGTAGACTTTAGTCTGCGAAACGGTACATACAGTCGCAAGACCTTTTATAACAATTTTGTGCGGTATCTGTATGTATCTTTCCGCGGCCTGTTCGGTGACTATTGCCTTCAAAACGTCAAAATTAACATCGTTCCGGTTGCCATAGTTTATGGTGATACCGTGAACCTTGAAACGCTTTTTTGTTTTGGCAGGATCGCAACCAAAACCCACTCGGTACGCGTAATTCTTGGGACCACCAGATACAAAGGCGCTAATATAGCTTCCCGGACCGTAATCCTGAAGTTCGTCAATGAGGTCACCTAAAAAGTTTCGGTCGGTGGACTCCAATAGCCAGGGCGTTCCGTGAATAGAGCGCTATCTGTATCGTGATACAAAAGGCGGTCCCACCAATTCTTCAAGGATGCTGTAACCATATCATTCGTGTATCATGCCACCGCTTCGTGTTAGGGTTAGGGCGCAACGCACATCCTTGTAATTGAGAAACATGACCTCATCATTAACATCAATGACGCTGTCCACGGTGATGTACGGATCCATCAGGTACTTGTGGATGCCCTGATAGTCGTTAATCCCGGCTACGTATGGTAAATCGGGTCTTTGTCCAAACTTTTCCCATAGCGAATTTAAAAAGAGTTTAGCCATAATGCGGACACCAGGGCTTTTACAAACAGAGCCGAAGTCAAGTTTTACCACTTCACTTTCCTCATAATTTTGAATGTAAGCTAACTTCTCATCTTGTGAGATACACCCCTTTGGCAATCCGCTGGCTTCATGTTTAATTTTCAAAAAAGAATCAATGTACCCATGAAAAAATCCGCCCGAACGTGTCTGACGATCTTAAATAGATACATTGTACTCCCACACTTCGTGTACTGCATTAACTGTAGCCGTTCTCAGCAGCTTTCCGGATCTCGTCAATCACCCAGACGCCTGTCGACGAGCGATCTTTTTTGTCGTTGTGCTGACACGCGCCTTGGTGTTTCTCCTCCCCACATTTCCTGCACAAGATGAACGTTAACTTGTTGTGCATCCGTGTAGGTAATACGGGCATGAATAAATCACGCGGAGGCATCACGGTAACTTTGACTATGCCTTCTACTTGATTTACAGACGGGCAATTTGGTTCCAAGTGTATTTTGGGGTGGCCGATGGGATATGTTTTGTACTTGCAAACGTAAGGATACAATAAACACACATCCAAGTACTTGATCTTCTCTTCACAAAAAAGGTCTGCTTCGTCCCTGGGACTGAGGGGCTCCTTGATGTACACCTCGTGCTGGAGAACAGGCCTTCCGTAGGAACTCTACATCTTTGATGCAATACAGTTCCAACTTGCGGTTAAAATCAAAGACCAGCGAATCATACCACTTCTCAGTACTCCTTTCTCTCAAACGACATCTCACCGATACTGTAATCTCCTTTGGCGGCAATGGACCCCTATAACCCACGTTTTCTTTTTTAGGGAAAAAATGTGGTAAATGTCCTTTGGCCAAATACTCGTCCAAACCGAATTTCTTGGGCAACTTGGACAGCGACATCGGGAGAAAGTTCAGCGAGTCAATAAAATGGAGCGAGCCGTAACGCAGGGAGATGATTTTCCCACCATTCATTATGAGCTCTCCTCCATCATATATTTTAAAATAAAATTCCCATCATAGCTTTTCGCATATTGCCAAGAAGGGTGATATCCTTAAAACATTTTGCTTTAATTTGCTTTATATAAATCAGAAAAATTGGACCGTTTTGGTATCACAGTTGAATATGCGAGTCCTCTCGACCCCGCATTCAGTGCAATGATGGGGATTTACATCGATATGAAGGCAGGCTTTGCAACACATCTGTATGACACAGAGGTTAGGCTCGTGCAAGTGCGTGTTGACCGCACCTTGAAGAAGCGTTTCTTACCTGCATTCAAAATCATAGAACACAAACATGAAATTGCTATTTTCCAGTGATGGCTTGGATAGGGCTTGCTTCATATAGCAGAAATGACCAAAAGGACGATATGTATCGCATAGTCTACAAAAAGTCTCATAACACCTGTGTGAATAATTTGATCTTTCCAAACTGAAAAATTACCCACAAGCCTTTTTGACATCACAGATCTATATTTGACCTCTGCAAAAACCAGGACGTTTATGGTTATTATTATTATTATTATTATTATTATTAATAGCACCGCGTCTTACTAACCGTTCGGGTTATACGCACTTACGCTAATGTGTAATGGTAGGGTGATTGTGAGATGAAATGAAGGACCTACAGTTTAACGTGGAATCCGAACCACGGTGGAGGTCTGGCATTCCCCACATTCACAATTTGTGATTAATACACGCCTTGTCAGAGGTGAAGGAAGGGTTTGGTAATCAGATAAATCTGTGCCGGGACCGAGGATTGAACCCCGGACCCCAGCATAGAAGTCCGACACCTTAACCCTAGACCGACAGGTCACCCTTTATGGTTATCAAAACATGTCTTGTTTGTAAACCAATGCCCGCAGTCTTTACAGGTTACAGTTCGACCTCCACTGCGGGCTGCTTTACAGTAGTACCTTTTGTTCGCATTTGTGCGCATTCTTATTACTGAACGGCACACGGCAGTCGCGACCAAAGTACGAACACTTTTAAGGATGTTATGAGGTCAAAATGGTTTTGCTTATCGTCGGTTAATTACAAATCAAGTATCCCTTAAAGGCATGTTCGAGAGGAGTAGGCCCCTCATATAGGACCTGTCTTCCCCAATATTCCCTGAACACTGTGATTTTGTATTCGGAGTGGTATGTTTAAAAGTGTTTCAGTTCAGTGATTCCATCACCATTCAAAAGATTCACACGGGCATCACGGCATAAATCTTCTGATTTGTATTTTTGAATATTGCGGCCCTCCTTTATGTGCTTATAGGGGTTCATGTCCATGCATCCTGGTTCTCTTTTAAAGTCAAACACAGTCTTGGCGACAACCAATACACGGGCAAGGCATTTTGAATCGTAACGATTCCTTGGTTTCTTCGACTGTATGTGGTAGCCGGGGAGAGTTTGTCACAATAACATGCACTCCCGCGTGGCTCCTTAAAACGGATGAGCTTAACACACAGTGCTGCTGTATTTATGAACAAATTATTACTCTGCAACACGCGACTTACGTTAACGAGTACGGCTCGAGCATCCAACTGTTCCACCCACCTAAATTATAAATTAGACGTATACAGGGTTCAAAGTCTAGTCCGTGCTATTCAAAAGTAAGCCAACATGAGCAACGGCGCTGACACCATGGTCCTGCAGCCGATTGTGCAAAACAGTAATTTGCTCTTCAAGCCAGCTCATTGCGTCAAGATCGCTTGCTGGAGCACCAAGATGTACGGTAACTTATTTACCAGTATAAAAGAAACGCCTCAATTGTTTTATTCTCTCCTCCACGATTCGAAGAGAGATACCATTCGACAATGCTCCACCAAGCTGATTTACCGGGCCACTAATTCCCGTCTGTGGTGATTATGACGGCCCCGCCACCACCATATCCACGCCTTGAATGGGGGCTGTGATTCCCGCCTGTCTCGCCCCTACACCATCAGTATGTGAGAAGCCACCTCCGCTACCTGGAAGCGGCAAAGCTCCTGCTTGTTGAATGGGGGTTGCAAATGTCGAGGCTGGGACAGAGTCTTTCCCGTGTCTTGGAAGAGGGTGGAGCGAGCCGACATCTTCAGCATCACCGGATTGTAAGATGCCGCCTCCAATTTCTTAAGGCGGCAAAGCTCCCGCCCACTGAATGGGCGCTGAGGAGTTTGGGATCTGGACCACGTCTTCCCCCCGGCTCGAACAGGCGTATCTGTTATTAATTTGAGCTAAAGCACAAGAGTTTGAATTCAAACAAAAGTCAAACTAACTACAAAGTAAGCATTTGAAACAATATTCTTCCAAAGTAAATTTAAAAAATTCATTCTTTGCACTTTTTAAATCAAACAAATTATCATATAAGTTACTAAAATAATTATTGAAAACATGACCATTTTATTTATAGTTTGTCCTCGGAGCGGACAGTGTGAATATCATATATTAAAACGGACCCCTCAGTTTCTGTAACTACCCAATTTAAAAGACCCTTGTTTATTTCACACAATGTTTGGGACATTTCGTTTATTCTAGGGTTGGTTCTATTTTAAAAGTGTTTTCACTTATTAGTATTCTATTATAGAGGTTTACTAAGCAATCTACTCATTATATGCTATTTCAACTTATACAAAAATGTTTTATTATTTTAACCTAAAATAATAATCTCACATATCCGAAGATGAAAAAATAACATTTATAGGCGCGTGTGGTCCTGGGGGGGGGGGG
>CABFVZ010003896.1:0-14119 GCA_902151445.1 Timema monikensis | reverse complement strand
GTAGTGGTGTAGGTAATACCAACGCAGACACCTGATGTGGAGGAGATATCATATAGTGGTCCCATGCATCTGAAACAAAAATAATTTTGTATTAGAATTTTTAACGTAAGTGATAGTCATGAATAATCATACAGAAACTACCTATTAATCTGAATAGTCATTTTCACAATAAATGCTATCCTGCCGGGACTCAAACCCGGGACACCTATATCAAGAGGTAGGCATTCTACCAACTGAGCCAAGTTGTCATGCAATAATATTGTAACTAGGAAATAATCTTAATCAATATAATACTTAACATTTAGAATTTATAAAACAAAAAACTGACAATCTGCAATCTTATTCATGAAAAACCCACCAATTTAGCACATTATTCATATTTCTAAACAATTTTGCACTGAGCTATTTTTTTGTTTATTTTTTAAAAGCTAATTATTCTTTCTTACAAATCTGGTTTTTCATTATTCAGCAATTACCAACCGTTTGCAGTCAATTCCTCCATGTAGACACCGAGGGCCATCAGATCCTCTAACGTGTGAGGATCTCCCCACAGCTCATTCTCTAAAAATATAACGCAACAGCTTAGTTTGATATTCAGCATAGCTTGAATTAAAAACTATTAAACAGATTATCTACGTGATCTAATAGTAAGATAAAATAGTATCCATAGTGTTATGTGAATATGAGACATTTAGTAGCGTTAGCTCGTCCGGGCAGTGTGTACTTTATAATAACACACGTCTCACTTTGAAGCGTTAGCCTGTTCTTGGTATGTGTATTTAAAAGCTCGACTGTAATGGGTGTCCTCAGCCAACGGCCAGACTTTACAAATATTCCCCTATGTGCATGATGGTGACCATTGCAGATCTGTTCACTTTGTTTAGAAATGAACAGCCTTTTTTAACTGTGAGAACGGGTGGTTAGATACTTTTGAACAGTACAAGAGTGCTTTTGAAACCCAAACAATATTTTTAAATGGTTTGATTGCTGGTACATTTAGTCTGGACTATGCAACGTCTTTCATAAGTGCAGGGGTCACAGAAACTAATGACATTGTGGTATTTTAAAACACTACCCTCAATAAACACATCATTATGTTAATTATAATAAAGACTTGTTCAAAATATATTTTAAATAAAATTTAGTTTTTACTAAATTTCCCTCAAATAATTTTAAAGTTTGTAATAAATGTATTCAATAAACTACTCTTAGATTAAAAAAATAATTATTTAATTTATTATATCCAATCTTGTTTATACGATTTTAAAATAATATTCAGCCATTAGTAAACTACCAACAAAATTAATTAACATTTAACTATAGCTACGAATCAAGTTTTTTCAATAAAATACCCTTGACTATAGTAAACATTTGTTCAGGCATAACTTTATCCAAATGTCATTGAAAAGTGTCTGCTTGGATACCTTCAAATTATCTATAGTTTTATTATCATAAACCTATTATAAATTAATAAACTTAAGACAACTCTGCCATGGTTTATTGCAATTTTGAAATAAATTAAATGTATAAACGTTGATTTAACAACAAATAAGTAATGAGTGTGCCTGTTAAAAAAGTTTATTTACTCACCCAGATCCGTTACTGAAGTGTAATCACTTATCCTGGGTTGCTTGTTTAACACTCGAAGAAAAGTTATACAATGAAAGGATTTCAAAACAGGTGCTGATATTTATAGCTACTACCAACTAAGGTTGCGAGAGAGCGATGACGTCACCAAGGAAAACCCATTGCCACATAGAAGGGGGAGGGTATCGATATCATTCAAGGTCGTGATCTATTCCTGTCTTTACTTGTCTTGTCGAGCCGCCAAACTGGCACCAGTTATGAGTCATCGTGAAAACTCATTGCCAGATAGAAGGGGAGTGTTGCGACATTACACGCAATGATTACGTCACACAAATCGAGGCGACTTGTCTTGTCGAACCGCCAAACTGGCGCCAGTCATCAGGAAAAACCCATTTCCACATAGATGTGGGAGGGAGTGGGGAAGGGTTGCGATGACGACACAAAAATAACATTGCTTGGGGGGAAGAGGGAGGGTTACCAGGGTCAATGACCTCTCATACTAGCTCACGGTTTCAAGGTTACGATCTATTCCTGTCTTCTCCAGCTGATAAAATGGCGCCAGTCATCAGGGAAAACCCATTGCCACATAGAAAACCAGAAATAAACCTTTGCGACATTGAAGGAGGACAACAGGTCGCTAACCCCATGTCGTCATGGAAATAACCAAAGGGGAAATTCAGGTTAGACAAAAATATGCTGGCACCTGTCACCAGGGAAAATCCAGGGGGGAGTGTTGCGACATAACACGCAATGATTACGTCACACAGCTCGGGGTCAAAGGTCAAATTGGGATCATACGCCATACTAAACTATTCACACTTTAAATAAATGGCCTAAAAATGTATTTTACAATAAGTCATTTATACTAAAGTCATTTGGCCTAATAGTCATTTAGCCTAAAAACGTTTGGCCTACATTTTAGGCCAAATGACGGGTACCCAGTAGGAGGTGAATAGGCACCAACCACGGACCTAACAGCAACGCATGTTTCCACTCTGCGAGGTATTGTTAGGTAATTGAGAATGACAACGCTGACGCCATTCCTGCGGAAGGGATGTCAAACGTGGTGAACGGGAACCAAATAGGGATGATCCAGGGTGAGGATTATCCCGACCTGACATATAAGGATTAAGAAAATAATGAGCGTTAGTTAATTTTACTTCCTTTCCCCCACCCCACCCTCACCCCCAGGGTACAGTGATAAGTTATAAATGTTGAGAGACTAATACTATATATAATCCGTAGACATAGATAGTCCTTATGGTTCGCCTTGTTTTCTGATATTTAAAAATAACAGGAACATCAGATTAGTGGTAGATAAGCATAAAGTTGAATTAGAAGATATAGCAGTAGGGTATTACGCCTAAACTAACGATCCAAACGTCAATGCAGTTTCTTGGACAGGGAAGAGTCTGCACTGTAATAATTGACCTTAGCAAAGTATATTATCAGGTTACAATGCATGAGGCGTCCAAACAGAAATCAGCTATATACAAAGTAGACCTACATTAATTCATTGTCTTGCAATTCAAATCACTACGGGACACCAAATCCTCTAATATAATGTTATAATACATAACAAAGGTGTCTAAACACGTACTCGGATACAAGTCCATCATGCAGAAGAGTATAACAAGATAGTGAAATAACAGAGGGGGAGTATTTATCCTCCTACTACCGGTTTTTCGTTTAAGTGAATTTCATTGGAGTCACGTCCATTATGTAGGTGATTGAAAGCGTACAAAAAGTATGAAGTCATGTGAATAGGTGGAACATGTTGAGAGAATACAGGGAAAGGAGTGCAGAACCTATGTATATGACATAAGAACAGTATGTAGAAGTATAACTTAATTCTAGCATATAGGACAAAGACTACGAACACGTACAGTGGCGAATCTCTGGTTGAAAGTACATTTTTCTGGACCAGTACTGCTATGCAGCCAACTGTGTGTAGGCAGAAACACAAGATTCTCAATCGGAACTATCATTCATCTAAATGTGTGTACGGATAGAGACAAAATTATGAATGTAAAATGATGGAATCTTGTCACCAGGATAGAAAATATATTAATTCATCTTGGCCATTACTATGTGCGCGATTCAGGGCTCTGATCACTGAACATTGCTCAAATGTAGAGTAAGTATGATGCATGGACCTTATCCATGAATGATGAAGGAAATATGATGTATGGCCCAAGTCAAAATTTATGATCAAATACCCTTTAAATACGATGCATAACTTATATCAATGAGCGATGATCAAATATTGTGAAGTATTATGCATGACTTTGCTCAATGAATCATTATCAATTCTCAAAAATATGATAAGCAGTCACATAAGTATGATCAATGGCTTTGATGGATCATGAACTATGAACCACGTAATGGCGATAAACCACCATTCAGGGCGTGGGTCATTTCTGGAGACCAGGATGAGTATTTATGCTATAGGGGAGGGCGTCAATAAATCACCGCGCGAGGTTCAAGGAAAGAAAGGATAGATCAGTGAAGCCAGAAGCTGGAGGGGAGGAGGGAGCATCCCAGCCTTCCTCATTTGCATTGGCAGAAGGGATAAAACCTCCTTAGTCACTTTATTTAACCATTACATGACCAGTAAGAATCAGACACACTAACATAGTGGTACAATATCACAATTGAGTGCCACACAGTATTAAACTGTTAACATGACCAGTAAGAATCAGGCAAATTAACATAGTGGACAATATCACAGTTGAGAGCCACACAGTATTAAACTGTTAACATGACCAGTAAGAATCAGGCAAATTAACATAGTAGACAATATCACAGTTGAGAGCCACACAGTATTAAACTGTTAACATGACCAGTAAGAATCAGACCCACTAACATAGTAGACAATTTCACAGTTGAGAGCCACACAGTATTAAACTGTTAACATGACCAGTAAGAATCAGGCAAATTAACATAGTGGACAATATCACAATTGAGAGCCACACAGTATTAAACTGTTAACATGACCAGTAAGAATCAGACCCACTAACATAGTAGACAATATCACAGTTGAGAGTCATAACGTATTAATTACTAGAATGAGTTAGTGTTGATGAAGGTATTATTTAGAGGAAATGTACTCGAATTTGTTTCAATTGAAAGATAAAAATTACTAAGAAAAATATGTCCTCTCTACAATAGACTTACCTAGATTCGTAGCCCAGCCTCCTAGTCTATTGCGAAAGTGATGCTTTATAGACTGTGCCATGTATATTAAACCCTGATTTCATAGGAAGCCCTCTTTCGACTACCAACATTGATTGAAAATCACTAAGATTGGCATTCTGGAAATATGTCTTATTTGATTTATTAATCATAAGTCAATATATAATATTAAGAGCTTCTTTTATAGTAATGGTAGTATTCAAGTATGAAAACCGTAACTGACAGTTAAAAAAGTTACTCAAACTACTTTAATATATTCATGTATCAAGTCATGTAATGTGCAGCTGTCACTTTTTATGTGTATTATATACTACCAACACAATACTATTAATAATATACCATATTCAAATGTTTTAAATGTTGACCGTATAAATAGCGTGTATTTTCTAAACCTTTTTCCAGTTAGAATCTTAATATCCAACAGATTTGTGAGATCTTGGTTTTGTTACCAACATTCTTTTAAATGAGTCGACAGCATTTCGAGTCTAAATGAATCGCATCATAAGTACAAGCCCGTTTCTTGTCAATTAATATAATGGGTGAGATTTGTGCCGTAATAATTATAATGAGTACGAGAAAATAAATAAGGAGGCACTTGCTCTTGCCATACGATAACAATAACAATAACAATTAACTACCGCAGAGGGACGAAAGACACGCAACCTAGCGTTTACACAAAAACACAAAACTCGGTTGGAGTCAACCACACCATTGCATGTCGGGTAGCTTTGACACAGACCACAAGTCACAATGAGACCTTCTCAAGTATTGTTATTATCGACTACACAATGAGCTTGACTTACTTAGAGAGAACAACGAGATCTCGTTTGGAGATCATCTCGAGTTCTAGACGGCCTAAATCACTTCTCGATAACTCTCACTCACCACAATGTTAGCTTCCCACGGTCATGTTTACATTCTTTAGACATGCAACAAAAGGTTGTTGTTTTGGAAAATTGGATGGTCCTTTTGAAAAAATCACATGGGGCTAAAGTTTTTTATATGCTAATGGCACAAAAGGACAATAGATAGACTATATGATTTCTAGTAATGGATTGATTTATTAATTTGAAAAGCGACTCAACATGTTTAGAGAACGCACATAAGGTTATGATATTGGAGAAGACCCAAATAAAACCACAGTAAGAAAAACTAGGAAGAGTTTGGAACAATAATGGTTATGTTTTTATATTATTTGTTTTCCGTGTTGCGAGTCTTACCACAAGTCCAGAATTTCTGCATATTATAATCTTCTCAATTGGATTAAAGCCAAATATTTCAAAAAATTACTTACTAAAATAGAATTGACTTTTCTGTTAACTTTATTTTTTTAACTTAATGACCTACAGTGTTGATGAAACATATTTATTTTTTAATATGCTGTTCAACAAATAAGCATGTTAAATTCACTAAGGGCCGGTCTTATGACTCCTGGATAAATATTAATCTTGTAGATAAATATTTATATCTGGTGGATAAGTTATGACTGCCAGATAGCACTTATCTGCCAGATAAAATGTATTTATCCATCACATTTTTATCGGGAGCTTTAAGTACCTGATAACTTTTATCTGGAAGTTAAAATGGTTGTTGCCATAGTGACGCATTGTTTTTCATGAGATTTTGCCTATCAGAATCTGTTTTTAGGTTAAAATCTTGGTTTACGTGTTTAGTAAGCACAGGCCCGGACTCTAACTATATATAAAGTTAGAGCATTTAATTCACACTTTTATATAAACTGACCAGCTATTTATAGTGTTATATTTATATTAGAACAAATTATCAAAATGTGAGTACAATAAATGAAATTTTATAAACGTTGTACCCAACTATTGCCCACAATTTGGCAGACGGTCACCTGGTGGTCTAGGGGTAAGGTGTCAGACTTCTGTGCCGGCGGCCGGGGTTCAATCCTCGGTCCCGGCACAGATTTATCTGATTACCAAACCCTTCCTTCACCTCTGACAAGACTTCTTGTGAATGTGGGGAATGCCAGGCCTCCACCGTGGTTCGGATTCCACGTTAAACTGTAGGTCCTCCATTTCATCTCCCAATCACCCTACCATTACACATTAGCGTAAGTGCGTATAACCCGAACGGGTAGTAAGACGCGGTGCTAATAATAATAATAATAATAATAATAATAATTTGGCAGACACAAAAATTAGTACTTGCAAGACATCTTAGCTTCTACGCCCACGTGACACCATCTGTTTCCTCGCACTCGTTTAGCCGCCATTATTTTACAAATGTTGAGCGTTCTCACCACTCGCTATGTTGTAGTGCTATCAGCAGGGCTTATACGCATGCGCGCACCAGTAAAAATAGTTCCAACCTTGCGTGTTCTGAATAAAAATATATTTATCCTACTTTTAGCTATCTGGCAGATAAATTCAGTTCATAATACTCGTAAAACATTAAAGTGGCTGATACCTTTTATCTGGTAGATAACTTTAACCTCTCAATAGGAATATTTATCCAGTAGTCATAAGACCGGCCCTAGGTAAAAGTTATGGTGTGTCATATAGGCCTACAATTTGAGAACAAAACAAATAAGTTGCACCAAAATGTTGAATAGAAGATTTTGTTTCATTCAACTGTGTATCAAAGGAAAGCTATCTTCACTTTGTTAATAGAACATATCTTATTATTTGGCCCATACATTGTTGCAGCAAGGCAAGTGAGAGTAACGATAGCTCTCACCGTGTGATCACTAACAAGGCGTCATTCCCGCACTTGTGTAGGTTGCTCGTGTCGAGGAGAACGGGGTTCGAGTTCCAGTAAGGTGGTTTTTCCTCTGTAGTACCCCTTTCCCCTTAAAGAAAATGCACGTACATTTCCTCTAAATTATATAGTCTTCATCCCTAACCCATTAGTGTAAATAGGTAGTAGCCCGAACCGGTAGTAAAACGCAGTGCACTAAAATAAGCTTCGCTAAATTGTTTTAAATCTGGATCGTCATAAAAAAAAAGGCACGCCATAATATAAGGCTTTATTCTTTTAGTGTTTAGTCAATCTTTTAAATGTAACATTAATATAAATCATAGAAGCGTTCTTGAAGATACACCCCGAACAATGCAGTAATCCTCCATAGGCCAGATTGTATACATGAAAGTTAAAAGAAAGTCAACTGTCCTTCCAAAAGCACAAAGAAAACAATAGGTCTGAATGGCTACTCCCCGACCGAGTTTAAATTGTATGCACAATTTTCAGTGTGCATATTTCTCACAGAGAAATCCCTTAAACTTCTTATTTATTTTGTTGTTGTTTGTTTACTTGTTTTTTCATAAACTCAGCTTCCAAAATCATGTTACAAGGGCATATTTTGGAAAAATTAGTGTAAATTATGAAATCACCAGGGTGGAGTGAAAATGTCAGTTTTTGATAATAAAATCGGAATAACTTGAAGAAGACGCATAGTAGCTGTATTTAAAAGAAACTCAAAGAATATATTATCACCATAATCATCATCATTATTATGTGTTCTGTCTTACGACAGGTCCACTCCTTTTGTCAATGAGTTTAGGCCGCCATTGCACCCTGTCTTCTGACTTTTCCTTCAGCTCCAAGAATGTTATTCTTTCCTTCAAGTTATCCAATATTTGAATCCTCATTCTTCCTAAGCTCCTCTTTCCCTCAACCTTTCCTTCTATGACGTCGTGCAGAAGGATTCTCTATTCACCCTCTTTTCTCAATACTTCATTTGTCACCCAGTCAGATATTCTCAAGTCTTCCTCAGCACCACATTTCAAAGCAAGATTCGTCAAATGTTACTGAAACATCTCTTCAAAACCTGCTTAGAGGGCTTCCATCATTAGTTGTAATATTAATGGTGAGAATAATTATGGCCATTTACGCCAAATATCAACATTTTTTAACTGTAATAAAATTACACTATGACATACATTATCAATATATGCATTGATTTTTAAATTGTTGGACGTCTTCGACCAAAGAACGTTGGCAAGATAATAGTGTGATATTTTTCCATATTTTTGACTTTACAGATTCTACTAGGGATTATTAAACGTTGAAACCTGTGAGCTGTTGCTTTTTTTTATTAATGCGTAAATGATTCGTACTTAATAAAGTTTCTGTTTGTTTCCGATTTGTTTAATCACAAGATTGTGGAGAATTAAGACAAGAAATATGATAAGTTGTCCAGTATTTGGCTCGCCACAGCAAATGAACCAATCTCAACTACCTACCTACTTTAATACGATACGTTACTTGTGGATAAAACAGGAACTTAACCGAACACAAAATACAACAATCCGATTGTGGATGAAATATCTGAGAAGATAACAAATTTGATTGGAGCAATTTATCAAAATCATCGCTCTCACTCATAAAATCATAGAACAATATTACAACTTATTAGTGAATATAATATATACCAATATATAAGAAAATACAAAAAAGTGACTGTTACGAAGAGAAGATTCGGAAATTTAAAGAGGATTCTCAAATAAATATTTGTCATTTGTAGGTGCATGTGGGAAAGTTTTGAGTGTTGTAAATGGGAGGGGGGAATCAAGAATTCCCAAACAAGAAAGGGATTTTCTAACTGGCTAGAGAACATTTATAAATATTATAACTGGGTTGGTAGATTTAGTAACCACCATGAGTAAAAGAGGAAAGTGAGAGAGATTCTACTATCTCATAAAGAGTTTACCCAAATGCACAAGCACAATAAGAACCAGTGCCACACTCTCATGATATGCCATAATATTCGTCCAAACAAACCAGATTAAGTCATTTGTTTTAGCTACCTCCTTGGGCGGTATTGGAGTGTCCGCAAGTTCAGCTGCAATTATAAGATCTGATGTACTCCATGTTGTTGAAATAGTTAGCGCAGAAGATAAAAGGTGTGTTAAGGACAGCTCCAAAATTCGACCTGAAAGATCTATGAAAAGCTAAAAGATATAAACAAACCAGAACATAGGTTAGGCTCTACTTTGAAGTAGAAAAGACAAAACACTATCTCAAGTGGTTCAAGTATTACAAAAAGGTTGTTCCGGAAGGACACTATCAACTTATATCCGAACCAGGGCATATTTAACTTGGAAATGTAACCTGTGATTCAGGAGAAACTGTAAAAATTACAACTATCATCTTGAAATGTATAAATTCTAAAGCTATTAATTTAGCATTAATATTAGCTGAGGGTTATGATGGCACCTTTATCAAAACAGGGTCAAAAGGGCTGTTCGTATGTATTTATAACTATAGCTGAAGAAACCTTTACAACTGTCAGCTTCATGCAAATTAACTTCTCTTGTGACATTTATTAACGCACCTGTATGGAAACACTAGGTGCTCGAGTGCTTTCAGCTCACAAAGGTAAACAATTGCAGTGTTGCGAAAAGCTCCCCTTTGTCGATTTTTAAGATAATAAAAACAACTGACCGAAGTAGAAGATAAATCTGACCTTAGTACAGACCAAAAATGTATGCTTGATATTATATTGACAACTCTTGTGACTGGAACATGCTCCCATGATTTAGCAAACAGGTGTCCTGGTCACATGTCACTCGTCAACAGGATGTTGCGCCTATATATAGGCAAGGAAACCATAAGAATACTATCCTCTTTAGTTGTTCTAGTATTTGATCCTGTGTGGTTTACCATCAAGACGAAGCTTTTGTGCACAAATTGAGCTAAACATCTATATCAATGATAGAATCAAGTCGTCAACTTAGTAACGATTTGAAAATAGTAATCGATCCTGTCATACAACGAAATGGTTATTTAGGTAAAGCTGAACATATTTTATTGTGCATGCCAGCTGATGAAAGAAAAGCGATTTGAGAACTAGATTACCGTCGTCTTATTCTCAAAGTATCAAGTTCACAAAAGCGTTCAATAATTCGTTAGTTCATCATTCATGTTATTTCGAAGCTACAGACTACATAGACTTGATAAATTGGCAAAAAAAAATAATTTATTGAGCCATAAATACAGTAGAATTTGCATAATTTGAAATTGGTTAATTCGAAAAATTTGATAATACTAACTCACCATGATTCGCCATTAGATTTTTATTTAAATTAATGGTATGAAATAACATATCATTTTAATTTTTGAAGGAAATATTTGGATAATTTGAAACATATTAATTGTTAATATTTTTCTAGTTTGTTATAATTTCAACCCTAACAAAGGCAAGGCGCACATATGCTGACACAAAACGTTTCGAGACATGTTTGTATCGTTGTGTTTCATCGTGTGTCATACTTTCACTGCACACTTGGTGACACAAGGCGGAACAAAAGAGATGACACACGACGACACATGGTGAGACACGTCGAAACAAAGCGGCTATCTTCCCCACTCCCCTGTTTCGTGGAAAATGCGCCACTGCGCAAGCGCAAGTCGGGCAGTCTGGCCATGTGGCGATAGGCTCTTTCAAAACTTGAACTGTGTTGATCATTATTGTTTTGTTTGTGTTTTAAAATGCCGAGAAAGGCTACCGGTAGTGAGTGTAAAGACATGTAATTTACGAAATGTCGAGAATGTCAGAGTTGGAGTTAACCGAGGAATTATGTACCGGTGGCGAGCGGATTTCCTAAGATTGATGTTAATGTTGATGTTAATTTCTCCAAGTTTTATGTTTTGTGTTTGAATTTTTTCTTATTTAATTTTATGTATGTATTTATTGTGTATGGGTTTTATACAGCATAATAAAATATGTGTTATTATATGTTGCATATTTTGAGGAAATTGAATTATTGTGTATCAGCCGTCTATATATCCATGAGAATGGTTAGTTCTACTATAGTTGAGCTGGGAGAAGACATTCCAGGCTCCCCATTCACTGATGTGTTTATAATAGTTATGCTCCTATCAAACTGAAAGCGGTTTAATAAACAACGTGTTTTATTAAGTAATTCGTAGACTATATTATTGACCTTAGAGTAACCACCAACAACAAGAGCTTCACAATGATTTGATAAACATAATTTCATTTTAAGAAAACTTTTTTTTAATTTGGAGTGAAATTCTAAGTGTAAGAGGATTTTGGGTATCTCAAAACGTAATAATAGAGCAACAATACTACTAATTATGTTGAAATATAGCCTAATATGCAAGTTAATTACCATTCAATTAAAAATATTAATAAATCATCAAATACAACGCACTAACTTTCTTGTAATGTGTGTTATAATGTTCAAAAATAGATTTTAAGTAAAATACTGTTAAAACGTCAAACCAAATTGTTCAAATACTTTTAACAAATTCAGATTTTTGTAAATAAGTTATTTGTAAACCACCCTAAAATTATTTGTAGTTTGAGGAATTAAAAAATTATGCTTATTCTTATTTATCAAGAAAAATTATTCCCAGGTACTCATTTTTAACTCAATTTTTAAGGACAGTTTAAAAAAAAAATTTTTTTTTACTGTCGTAAGTAAACTACCACTGAATTAATTTATTTTAGAAAGATAAAGCTTCAATATTTATTATCATGTAAAATAGTCCCCCGATATCAATTTCTAACTAAATCGGTATGGATATTTTACAAAATATTCCAAATTTACAAAAGTCAATCTTCAATACCGGTAATCATATACAGAATTATTTTTTATATAAAACAAGTGTTTATTATTATTATTATGTAAAAAACTTAGGCTAAAGATACCAAATTTACACATCATTTTTTTATATTAAAGTTTTTAAAAAACGTCATCAGTAAACTACCCTTTAACAAATTAAACTCAAAAAACAAATTATAAGTTTAACGAATTTTTAGAGCCATTTGCAAAATATATCTAACTTTCGAAAATCATTTATCAGTAAATAACCCTTTAATAAATGTTTACCTAAAAATAAAGTATACCGTGTTATTTGGGAGACAATTGCTCCCGAGATATAAATTTTAAACATCATTAAAGCCTTTTTTTTAAAAAAATAGTCATCGGTAAACCACTAATAAACTCAAAAAACAACTAGGCCTATACAATGCAATTCGCCACGACAAATACTCTCAAGATACCAATTTTTAATCAAATCGTTAGAGTAAATTTTATAATATTTCAAGTTTTTGACACTCACCCCGCGAACAAACACGAAAGACAAAGTCCATGTCATTATGAATGAACAGCAAACACGGAATATTTCAAGGATGTATCCATTAGTAAATTTAAATATGAAGCCGTCAGCAGTTTACTATTGGTTACGCCAAAAGGGGGCATTAATGAGGAGGGAAACATATTTTAATTGGCACTAGTTTTCTTCGGTTTCTTGCTCTGCCCTTAATTGCCCCGTTCCCACTTAGACAACAAAATACTTCTGAGAAAAATATACTGTATCCTTCTCTTTATCGTTTTGTAGTCAGGTTTTCTAACTGACAGAATTTCAAAAAACAAAATAATTTGAGAACTTAAATAAGTTGGGTCTATCTATTGAGTATTTTGTTTACAGCACACAAAAAATCACAGTTTTAAACGGGAAGACAATATCAATATTTGAGGTGTTTGAGGTTGGAAACGCGAGAAATTGTCGGTGTTTTAGCAGTGTTTATATAAAAACTTTTTTGGTCAAAATAAATCAATTATTGGTTCCATCCAAACCTATAGAGTTTAATTTTATTCACAAACTGATATCAGCAGTTGTTGAATATCTATCAGGAACATGGCGGCATTAGATAAGAAACTTTTTAAATTAAGACAAAAAGATTTAATTAAATTCCAGAACAAGCTATGTTTCTATTGGAGAAATATTTGATTTGTTTTGACCAAATGTTAGGCCTCTATCGTGGTTCGGATTCCACGTTAAAATGTAGGTCTTCCATTTCATCTCACATCTTACACATTAGCGAAAGTGCGTATAACTCGAACGGGTAGTAAGACGCGATGCTAATAATAATGTTTTAACCAAAAAAAGTTTTGCTCTACACTTTAAAAAAACCACGTTTATTTCGTGTTCTCTATACTACCTCCTTGAAGTGCACATTCTAAACATAATGAATATATCAGAACACGATTTATAAACTAACTTAAATTTATAACAGACACAACACCCAGCCCTTGGTCGTTAATTCATAGCTGTGAAAGGGAAAGCCCCATTACAACAATGAAAAAACCTTTTGGCCATGCCAAGAATCGAACCAGAGACTCTTGGCTCAGTATCAAGCTGCGGTTACATTGGAGAAGAATTCCTACGAATAATGATTCGTAATAAGTAAACAACTCAAAAGATTTGTATGTGTGTGGTTATAATTCTTACGAGTTCGCACGAAGTCTTACGATTCTTCCCGGCACAGATTTATCTGATTTCCAAACCCTTCCTTCACCTCTGACAAGACATCTTGTGAATGTGGGGAATGCCAGGCCGC
>CABFVZ010003895.1:27039-62213 GCA_902151445.1 Timema monikensis | reverse complement strand
TCACCCTTCCACGGAATATATGTTCACGATGTTTACAATAACAACGCGTCACGCCCGAGGGCTGTACCGACAGGGCCAGAGAGGTAGTTTGGATATAGTCCAGCTACAGCAAAAACATATCTAACAAAACGATGTAACATTAATCTAAACAAATCCAACATGTACACTCAGTTTAACTTGACAAATTACACTATCGCACTTTCTTATAAACTACACCTTAGTGAAATATTGCAAGGTAAACTTGCTTGCTACCTTACACGGAAAACGAAGGGTAGGTAGTTGGAAAAGCCATTTTGTAAAAATAGGAGATTGTCATCATGCATTCATTTTAGATAAATTAAACTTAAGTAAAATTTACCTATAAAAACATGACTTTAAATAAAACCACAAAATAATACAAAAGTCCTAGATTACATTTGATAAACCACCGCTAATAAGCCTATGACCGATAAAGAGTTGAACCTAAGCCCCTCAATCAACAATAGCCAAGCCCAATGAGAGTTTGAACGCCTTAAGACTCTCAGCCACCACTGTAGGCTGTTATAACTTTGTTTTTAACATCAAATTATTTGAAGAGATATTGGAATCAACATACAATAATATTTCCCAACTCCTGTAAACTAGACTTTTCAGGTTCGAGCGCGTGCGCTTGAAAAATAGAACCAGTTCTATCGTTCAAGCGCGCGCGATAGGTTGCTGGCTCCAGTCTGGCCACCTCTCATTACAACTAATGTGTTCTATATTTTTAGTCGCTCGCGCGCGCACTCGCTCTCTCGCTCGCCCGCCCATTCTGGCCTTACCCTGACTGACCTGACGCCTTTAGAGTTTAGACCATTCGGCCACTGAAGCGGGTGACTAGTAATAAAGAGCTCCATTGATCAAATGAGTGAAATATGGTTACCAGTAGCTAAATCTTAAAGCCCACTTGGGTGGCCACATAGCCTAAGGCACTACTATCGTAGTAGACTAGCTTATCGATGGCGGGGAGATTGACTTTCGAATCTCGATAGGGTGTACTGAGGGTGATTTCCCCAAAATGGATTTCCACTCTCCCTCCAAGCAAATGTAAACACACTTCCTCTAAACATAACCCTTCTAATTCCTAAAACCATTATCATATAAACCAAACGGGTTGTAAGAAAGCTAATTCGAATATATATTAATTAGTGGGACTTAACCTGTGTTGAATCATTGGAAATGATGGGAGTTAAACATTTACGACAGAGTGTACTCAAAATGTATAATGCACGGATAGAGAAACGCAACTAGGAATTATTTATTGAAAGTAATGGTACGTCTGCCTAGCTTACGATGACCTTCTTAGAGACAATGAATGGCATCTGTTCTGTGAAGATACAGTTTACAGATGGGGATGAACGACCGATACATGCCTGTGACTCATCTGGGGACAGCTAACAAGAGTTACATGCAGTTCAATGCTGCCCGCTCCTTCATCAGAGGCTGTAGTTAAAAATAGAACATCTGCACATGGTGTTTGAATAGAGAGTAGGAAATAATAGTTTTTATTAAAGATGGGCTTAGTTCAATATTCATCAAATCCGAATCTAAAATTTTCTTTCGAATGCCTAGTTCGAATCCTTGAATCTTTAAAAGGTGCAATTTTAATAAAAAAGTGAAAATATTTCAAATAAATTCAAAAATAGTGGTTCAGGGTCTGTTGCCACTTACAAATGCTTTGTTTGATATTTATATTGTCATTAAAAAAAGAAGAAAAAACTTCTTGAGTAAATTAACTGAATCATTAAAATGTTGTTACTTTCCCAAATTACACAAGTTTATAAAAATCCTTCTACAAATTGCTTAAAATTAATGTTCTCTCAAGTCAAGGCCTTCATAATTGTTCTAGGGATACTTTTTGAGACTTTTACGAATTCTCTATAATACTATGGGATTCATGAGATTCGAGCGCCCCTTCTCTAATATTTACCAATAGTCATGATTTTATATCAAACTAAGTTTCTGTGAATAATTGTCTATATCATGTCATTAGTTTAAATTGCTATAAAATAGTATATATCTGGTACTAATTAAATGTGTGTACCCTTTTCAACGGATCGGTAACCGACCATAGCAAAATAATTTACAGACACCCTCTACAATGCTCTTAATATTCCCTCAGCCATAGCTCAAAGAGGGAGAGGGTTGGTTATTAGTTTGATCAGGACCGTCTATACTTTACAGCGGTGGGATCCAATTTGTGGGTCAAGACACGTCGGTGGGTACGAGACTATTTTTGGTAGGATGCGAAAAGTTTTCAAAATGTGAAAATTTTGTAATAATTTGAAAATATTAAATCAAGAAAAGATCCAGAAAAAAAGGAGGAGGTATCGGGCTTCATGTTCGTGCTTGTGGCGCGGACGTCAATTACGTAATCCAAAGTAACCGGTAACAAGCGCAACCTTTGCGCATAGTTCATTATGAGAAATGATCCGTTTTTGTAAATGTATTTTCAAAAGTATTTTTTTCTAATAAGTAAAATAAATAATTAAATTTAAAATAATTTCCCTACTCATTTCATGTTTATTAAAGTTAAGTGGGTTGTGAAGATTCGTCGCTATAAAATTTTAGTCACGGTTCTAAAATGTTTGGGAACTACTGCTCTATAACATACGGATACGATTTCCTTGGTTTGGTCCATACCTGACAAATACTTGTGAAGCATGCTCCTGCATAAAAACTTGAATAGTTTTTTTTTATAAAGAACATTATTAAAACGTTGACACTGATACTTAACAATAATTTAAATACTGTATGATCCCAATCACAACACAAGTCAGACGATTTCGATGTGAATAATACCTCAAAGTTTCACATCAAAATGGCGTCTATTCGGTCCATGGGAACATGAGAAATAAATTACGATGGAAAATAAGAGCCTCAGATCCAGCGATAATTTAATATTCCTCCCGGTTGGTTGTGTGCGTTACGTAATTGACCGATGTTAAAGTTTAATACAATATTACTTATCATTAACGCGTAGTTAGCGCGATACGATATTTACATTCCATAGCAAGATATTTATGAATTAATTAAACTACGAGCTTTTAACAATCCATAGTTTTACATCTCTGGGCTACGGCTAGTTTAGATAATATCACAAGAAAGTGCATCTCATTCCATGCTAGTTTACAAATAAAGTTTCTTTTTATTCTGATGATGCATTAAAGTGATCCTTTTTACAATTTTTTTTTTGCTACGGTACTCCTGGAGTAATGTAAGAACCAGAGTCGCAAATATGGAGGTTAATCATGGACAGGGCCGCCGACACCATCTCAAAGGGCAGGTGACCACCCAAAGGACCAGGTTTTAAGGGTTGCCGTACCGCCAATGATGCATCATAAGAAATAAATAAATTACAAAAAAAAATTATAGGAGAAAGAACCTAATTTTATTTTTTCATCCTCAAAGCTTAAGATAAATTCGAATACCGTCATCTTGAAGATATTCATTAGGTACGTACACTGGAAACTCGTTTATCCGAGTTAGGTCCAAGCCAGACGAACGATACTTTGTTGAATATTTCGCTGTTAGGAATGAAAAAAATTGGATATTCGCAATGTTTTGTGAAAATAAGACATTTATTTATTGTCTGAAACAAAATGAGGAATAAGATGTGATTTTTTTTTGTATAAATATATAATAAGGTTTAAAACTGGTTGAAAAAGTATAAAACAACCTATATAGCCTATTTTAGTAGTAACTGTAACCCGATTAGGTGGCAGCGTGGTCTAAGGCACTACTCTCGCAGTAGAATAGACTGCCGATAACTGGGAAATTGGGGTTTCAATCACTGTGGGTTTAGAAAGTTTTCTTTAAATCAACTCTCCCTACGTGGAAATGCTGGCAAATTTACTCTAAATTTAACCTTTATAATCCCTAAAGCCATTAGCATAATTATTAGTAAATGAGCGTATAGACCGAAGTAGTAGTAGTAAGACGCGGCACTAGAAAAAAAACCTCCTGGAGGTGAACAAGACTTTCAATTTGCAATGTGGCCGTCAATCGTGGCAAGTTGTTTGTAATAAAGCGACGCAATTACTTCGCCCCTTGCACTAGGCGGCGCATGACCTGGAGTGAGGTTTCTATTTATATACCTGTTCACGCCATTTGAATAGCAAGAAGGCCTTCACAGCGGATGTGACACGCTCCATCACAAGGATGCCATCTAAACACGACATTAGCTATTTATTACGCTCCGGGGTCCAAACCATGAAAGCCACAGCTTCGTTACTTTGACTTGGCCGGTTACCAAACATTTAATGTTACATATGGGTAAGTTATTCACTTGAGAAACTTATAAAGTTATTCATTGACGTAAAAGTTATTTTCTGACTAAATCAGTAAATATGTTTCAAAAAAACTCAATCAGCTAGATACATAATTCAACCTATAATTTGGCATCTATTCAGTTTCAAAAATTATATTTTAGTTTTAGAAACCAATAACAAACATATTTTTAGGCTAAGCTTCTTAGAAGGTAAACAATGTTTATAGATTTCTCAACCATAAGAGAACCTCTAAAAATTACTATTTGCCGTCAAATCGTGTATTTAGACGCAGCGTCTGGAAGGTAAATAAACTGTGTTTATAGATTTCTCGATCACAACAGAATCTATAAAACACACCAATATTTACAGTAACATAGTGTAGTAGAGAAATAAAGAAACACTATAAGGTTCTGTAAGGTTATTCATACATACATAAGGCACGTTTTTTTAACACCGCGTCTTACCACACGTTCGGAATATACGCTTAAATGCACTGATGTATTAGGGATTAGTAAGGTTTAATTTAGAGGAAGTGTACCTACACTTGCGTGGGGGGAGAGTGGAAGACCATTTATGAAAAACCACCGTCAGTAACTTGAACCAATATAGTTTACCAAAATGTCAAAGCCTTATATCGTATAATAAATATTACTCCTTACTCTCAACTTTAGAATGTTTTCTAAAATAATTAATCATCTATGTTAAGTTTTTAGCTCGAGTTCTATTCGAGAACTTTTTTTTTTCAATGTAGAACACCTTCAAAATATTAGGGTCGTATTATGTGTGAGGCCGTACTATATTTGGGCCCCTACAATATTTAATTACTATGTTACTCCATTAATGAAATCAATATATCGGTGTCAACTTCACCCGCAAATATTATTTTGACTATCTATTACTGAGTTATTACGATAAGACAAGCACAGTGGCTGCCGGACGACTGTTTAGTCTGATCGTGTGAAAGGTGTCATCCCTCCCAACAGTCCACTACAAGCCATCCCTCCCAACAGTCCACTACAAGCCATCCCTCCCAACAGTCCACTACAAGCCATCCGTCCAAACTGTGGACACGACAATCGGATATTATAGTGAGGACATCCGCCTGCTTAACGAGTCGGCCAAGACTTTTGATAGGACGACTAAACAGTAGGATCATGTGAAAGACGCCATTACACCTAATATAATAATAGTCACACGACAAAAACTCGCACGACAGGAATCGTAAAGTGTGAAATAGCACTTATGGTTCCTCAACTAAATCACATGGTATACAATGGACGCTGCACCTCCAGTGCACGTTACCTGAAGTAGTCCCCTCTAAGTAGACCACACAAGCTGCGAACCAACACTCGCATGAATACTAGTAAGATAAATGAACGGACCTTTTTGATATCCGGACACCTTCATAAATGAATATGACACCACCTTTTGATTCCTCGTATGTTCCTGTTCAGTAATAATTTCCTTCTTCAGCTTCTCGCTAGTTTAACTTTCAATATTTTATTTAGGAGAAGACTGTCAGTTCAGGTATAACTGGATTTTTTTACAAATGAATATTTGGAGCAACTTTTAGAAAATACAAACTTGTTTTGCGATCAACATCGATAACGTTTTACTATAATGTTGGTAATGTTTTGTATGCATTTATAATACTTAGCAAAAGTAAATTACAGATTACATTACGTGGCGTATAAATACGTCAACGTAGATTTACTAAATATGTTCATCCGTAAGAAAATTGGGGTTTGGTTGGGTATTAAAATCCCAAACCATTAATTAAAACATTCAATCACTACTTTATTTATATATTATACATTGAGCTTAGTTGTCCCTTTCAATATACAGGCAGAGCCCATTACTAGTCTATAAAAACCAATTAACTCTCATAATTTTAAAATATATATATTTTGTGTCTACATGAACTCTCGTTGATGCACAATCTTATATATTAGCAAAAACAAGTAAGTAGAGGTATATATTTAATTAACAGTAAACACACCTACATTTGCCTTATAATTGAACAGAAAGCCACCACTTGGAAAACATTGGTGGACTCTTGTTGGGATCACACCATTGTTCCTTAAATCCCAGGTTAGATACAAACATCTAGCATTGCTAGTATGGCAGTAAATTAGTGGGCTTACATCGGCCCTTGCTAAACGTGTACACGGTTCAGTAGTAATAGGTATAGTACTTAATATAGTTCCATATATGCCTATTAGATTCGTATAAAATTGTAATTAAAAAATATCAAAATTAGTCTACAGTATACTCAATTGGGTGATTACTGGCACAGTATATTAATTTACTATAAAAATTATATATTGAGTATACGGTATACTAATTATATGTAATAAATTAACATTCATTTGAAGTTTAAAACAAATTATGGTTCTAGCTAGGTGACGTCATGTATTGAGTCGCGTACTGTACTTGAGGCTTTCTAGTTTACTGAGAAGCTGGTATGGCTGGGAATACCAAATCGACATTCCTGCGTGTTTACCAAGCGGCGTGACAGAAGGCTATATCGCAGCATTATATGGGAGGTTCCCTCGGCATCAAGTACTGATAACTCATTGTATGGAAGCGTCAACTAACTATCCACGAGGAAAATACATAGCCCCAATAAAAGAGTGGTGCTTAATAATAACACCATTAAACTTTTTCACGCCACTGTTGCAATAATTCCCATCGACTAGCTTCAAAGAGAATAGCTATATTTTGTATGTATGATAAAACTCTTAACGTATGTCACTTTGTTGTCAACAAAATCAAAAAGTACTATTCGGATTGAGACGAGACTTCTGATGTACTTCTTACTTTTAGTATGGCTACATTTGCATCTTAAATATTTGTATAAATTCAAATATACTAACTTTTGTTGAATAAATCTTTTTTTTTTCGGTTAAATGTGAGGTTTAGAAAGATCAACAAACCAACTATGAATCTCCTTGGCAAAGAGTGTTTTCAGATAAAAACAAACAAGAAGAATAAATATATAATTTAAGTAGAAAATGCATTGTGATCGTGTTTTGGCATTGTTGTCAGATAAATGTTCGAAGTCACAAAGTATGTTTTCAATGATTTTATGGGGTTGCGTGTGAATTGGGTTTGTTTAGTTTTGTTTCTTGATAGTAAGCCAAAATTAAAATATTGTTTGGTATGTTAGGGCACTTACCACAGAGTACTTCTTTCAAATTCTTTTATTTTTGTTTTTTAAATAATACATTAGAACTATTTATTTTGATATTCATTGCAACAATGCCTCCACGTAAGAGAGCCACTGTTAGCGTGCATGAATTTGCGTTTCGGTCGGTATGGTTAGGTTGCGGGCTGACACCATGGAATTTTTTTCAGTCATTTTATACCGTTGCTTGTGAATTAGGTTTATTTAGTTTTGTTTCTTGATACTAACCCTAACATCACAATTTTATTTGTTGTGAGAGAGCACTTACTCCAGCTTACTCCAGCTATACATAAAATAGCAGTGTAAGTAGACACCCTATGTTGTGGTAAATAAATATTTAATTTTTCGTCATAAAATACCTTTAGTTTCAGTTTAAAAATGATAAAATTAAAAATCATCCTTAAATGGTTTTATAATACCTAGAAAAATCACTTTTTTTTGCATAATATACTATACTTTTATTTTTTTAAATGACTTCAGTAAAAAAACTTTTTTTTGACTGGAAAACCCCTTGAAAAGTATAATTTTTACAGGCCTATAAAATATGGCATCATAAGTTATATCAAATATTTACATTGTTTATAATGTAAATATTACTAAATAAACGGATAATATTATCGTAGAGCTAGAGCTCATTTACTGTATCGACCTGAAAAACGAATCCTTAGCTTCCCTAAATGCGTGTAACCCGAATGAGTTGAGAAACCAGTTGAAAACAAAAATTGATAAATATTATTTTAGGTTAATAATCAATAATATATCAATAGAAAACAAAATATTTAACTAAAACATGTTAGCTCTACTTTGGTTACACTATATTAGGCCTACCACCCTACGTAAGTGGTTCTCAACTGGTGTGCCTCAAGTCAAGTGGTTCTCAACTGGTGTGCCTCAAGTCAAGTGGTTCTCAACTTGTGTGCCTCAAGTCAAGTGGTTCTCAACTTGTGTGCCTCAAGTCAAGTGGTTCTCAACTGGTGTGCCTCAAGTCAAGTGGTTCTCAACTGGTGTGCCTCAAGTCAAGTGGTTCTCAACTAGTGTGCCTCAAGTCAAGTGTTCCGCCAGGTTGGGGATAGACAACATAGATAAAGTGTAAACCAAACATGATTAATAATTTAAATTAATTGAAAAATGACATCTGGACACGGGAAACAATCCCAGGACCTTTGACTTAGTGCGCCAATACTCCACCATTGCTCTCCAGGATTCATCCTATGTTTCTCCTTAAGGACATAACCGCATTTACCATAATATGCAGCCTGTGTGCCTTCATACTATCCATCTGCTCACATCAATTAAGTATTTGTTTTGAACATAAAATCAGCCGAGTGATACACTTTTAATCTTTTATTTGATTGGTTAAAGACAAAGGTTATTAACGACTTAATTTAAGAATAAGGATTTGGAGGGTAACTTTGAAGAAAGGAGGCTGCATCGACTTGGAGGTGTAAGGGGAAAACCATAGCCACAGTGCACCCGCCGAGATTCAACCCCAGTTTATCCATCACTGTCAATTCATTATTATGAGCTTTACAATTCTGAATTATCATTTTGTCGTCGAATTTTACTACTCTTCCTAGCTATCAGCATACTATTACGAGAGTGGGGTTTGAGCGTGGGAGGTCGAATTTTGAGTAAATGTACACGCAGTTGCTTGGAAGGTGAGCGAGACAACATTTAGAAAAATACACCCTCAAATGCACCCATCCGGGGTTCGAATCCCGACCTCCCCTAACAATAAAATAAGACTGAACGAGATTGACATTTAGATCGTGCGTCCACCAGCTCGGGTTGCATTGGTGTTGAACAGGAGCTCACCTTGTTGACAAAAAGCATGGTCTCCGATTGTCGGTGAAGCTTAGCAGTTGACAGCTTGCGAACGAGGTTATACGTGACTTATCGTGTGTACAGTTCGTCCTGGCTTGACTCCGTGAGATGTGTCCGCACGACATCAGTTTTGGGTTTTCGTTTTGTTGCTATAGAATCCACTAATATATATATATATATATATATATATATGAAAACAATTGTCGGGCTTTCCCGAATTGCGTCAATCCACCTATCTTGGACCCAAATTGCGCCTATACCCCCCCTTCCCAATACAAGACCCGAATTGCACCAACTGTGAACATAAACAAATATTAATGCTACAGTGGGCGGTAAGTCAAAGTAAAAAAATAGTATTTAATTAACTATATCTAACTACATAAAACAAATTCAAACATTATAACATAACAATAACATTTCCATTTCAAAAACATTGTCAATAATTACTGAATATAAGCTAACTTATAATATAATAATAAACATAAAATAAAAAACAAGTCAGACAAAGGATTTTTGGAGGAGCACACACTTTACAGAGCTTAATCTATCTATTAACAAAATCGTTAAAAATAATTTCAAAATATTTTGAATTTTTGAAAACTAGTCATCAGTAAGCTAAATTCCTTTAAAATTAGTAATTAGTAAACTTCCTATTCAATTTTTTTCTTCTGAAGATAAATTATACAGTCCTATTCATCATTTTAAAAATATCCCCAGATATACACTTAGAACAAACTACTTAAGCTGATGATTGGAAAGTTGGGGTTTGAATCCTGGTCGAGTGGACGGGATTTTTTTTCCCAAATGGTTTTCCACTCTCCCTCAGGCAAATTCGTATTCACTTTCTCTACATTCAACCCATCTCATCCCAAAGCCCACTATTATAATTAGCACATAAAAGTATAACTCAAACAGGTGGCAAAACGCAGTGCAAATAAAAAATTCAACAGTGAAAAATATAATAATCAACTATCAATTCAAAAATTATAACAGTATTTATGTAAAGTTGTAAAATAAAATTGTTTCGCTTACTATTCTTACACCAAATGAGATCTACAGCCTACTTCTATCTTGGTTTGTGAAAATGTTTGACATGATGCACTCATGAAGCGCTTGCTCGAAATCAATCACAATGTATAAAGGTTGAAGATGAAGTTGTCTCTTCTCGCACTCGTCTTTTAGGATTCTTATAGTTTCAATGTAGCTCTGCTTTTTCTTGTCTTTAAGTAGTCAAAAGACCAGAGGTGTGTATGACCCTTTGAAATACCCGTGTACAGTAAAAAGCTTATGAACATGTTTCGGTGCGTATTCAAAGGTTCCATTCATTATCACAATTTCATTCTGACACAAATACTTAAAATTTGAGTCACAATAAAATATCACAACCCCCTTCTCTTTTTCGTTTTTCAATATAAAGTTTTCTTCTAGAGTAGTATTTAGTTCAATTTAATCTAAGGCAAATTGAATTTCGTCGGAATATTTAGGCAAATTTGGCAGTTAATGTTATTCCTGAAACATTTCACGTCCTTGCGGGTCAATGTTTTCATAGTTTTTCCTCTGTATGTACCTCTTTGTGGATCAACTTTGAAGACCTTACTTCAATCGCTTCAGCTTTCCTCTTAACTGCGTTGCTGATGGACTTTCTGTTCAACTCTTGATCTAGTAGTGGTTCCTGGTTTTGTAGAGTCTTCCAATTCGCGAGGAAATATTTCCGCCATCAAGTGTGAATATTTTGGCCTTACAGTCCTTTTTAGTGCATTTCCACCTCTCTTCCTTCGTCAAATTCAATTGATTCACCTGTCGATACGTATACTTATTATAAACAATCAGATCTTTGCCTCTTTCACTATAAATCCTTTCCTTATCAATAATTATCGCTAATATTATCACAGTTCACACAAAACCCGAACCAAAATAAAACAATTACGCATCTGGACAGTTACGGTCAGAAAAGTTAATATAATACAGATCTTGTTGGGGGCTCTTAGGGCGTTTTTACATTCCTTTACCTAAGGAAAGGAAGACAGGCCGTGGCGAGAGCTTATTTATTTGCTTTGGTGTTTGTTTATTTCGTCCCCCCTCTTCTTCCTGAACTAGACTTGGCGTAATTCGGGTCCGGGTTAAGTGAACATTTTTTAATCCTTTAATTACTGGCCCAGTTCGGGCTTGCCTCAATTGTCTACTCTGAACAAAAGCATTGAGCATTACTTTCCTTACATCATTGACAATATTAGCACTTCATCTCTTTAACATAAATGATCGCTCTCCAATTATAATCAAATCACAATTGGCTTAGAAGCTAGTTATATGCCCCATAAGCATAAAGTCTCGCTATCGATAGTTATTTCAAACATACGCGTGTTTATTTCGGTTAAAAAACAGATACAATAATTATTATAAAGTTGTGTAACACGACTAAGATGAAGATATTATATGGTGATGGCCTGATTGAGAGACCAACGTCCGTTCCCTGTGACTTCAAACAACTTTTGTGACACCACCGCGCCTGTTTGAATATCTGTGATACCACCGGATTAATATCCGAATTTAAACGTGCTCAGTATTTGCGTGCCACTTAATGGTTGCCGCTAGAGTATTTTATATTATGTTTGGGCACCAGTTATGTATCCAAACGACAAGTTATTTTTGTAGGCTAAACAAACATCACATTAATTGATTAGGATTTGTTTATTAAACACCTTCCTTATCATAATAAAGCTAAACCCACTATTACGAGTGTAGTGCCCATAGCACCTCTGCAATCTTTGACTTTTAAGGGCCGATCTTATAACTACCGCATAAATATTGCTATCGGAGGTTAAAGTTAGCTACCAGATAAAGGTTATCAGCCACTTTAATATTCTACTGAATCTATCTGCTGGATAGTTATCTGTAGGATAAATATATTTTTATGCATAAAACGCAAGGTTGGTACCGCTTTAACTGGTGCGCGCATGCGCACGGCCTGTCTAGTAGCTACAACGCTCTACACTTTGTTAAATAATGGCGGCTAAACGAGTGCAAGTAAACATATGGCGTCACGTGGGCGCAGAAGCTAAGATGTCTTGCAAGTACTAATTTCGGTGTCTGCCAAAATGTGGTAGATAGTTTAGTACAGCGTTTACAAAATTTCATTTATTGTACTCACATTTTGATCATTTGTTCTTATATAGATATAACTCTATAAATAGTTTGTTAATTTATATAAAAGTGTGAATTAAATGGTCTAGATTTATATATAGTTATAGCCTAGGCCTGTGCCTACTAAACACGCAAACCAAGATTTTAACCTAAAAACCGATTCTGATAGGCGAAACCTCATTAAAAACAACGCGTCACTATGGCAACAACCATTTTACCTTTCAGATAAAAGTTATCCAGTACTTAAACCTCCTGATAAAAATTTGATGGATAAATACTTTTTATCTGGCAGTCATAAGACGCACTTTTAACTTATCGACCAGATAGAAATATTTATCTGCCAGATTAATATTTATCCAAGAGTCATAAGACCAGCCCTAACTGCAGTGCCTTTTACGATTCGAGTCGAAGGGTGAGCTCTTCAGTCTTCAACCACATGACCCTTAGAAAAGGATCAACCAATCGGAATCCAGCCCACCATAGTTTACATTGATATGTATATGTATATATATCATAGTTTACAAGTTTACATTGATATATATATATATATATATATATATATATTTATATATATATTTATATATATATTTATATATATATATATATATATTTTTATCGTCCCAAGGCTATCCACATTTTATCTAGTTTTCACTAAAAATTAGTTTTTATCAAACAATGTAGAATGAAATCTTTTAAAATAAGCTTTTAAAAATAACTTGGTTTGTTTTTAACAACCAGTGCCCCCTCATCCGGAAAAATGTCGAAATATTATGCCATTTAATAGCAGATATTCGTTACGTTTTAACTGGAAGGCCCGAATCGGGGTATTTGGAGCAAAAATACACATCATATGGAATATTCGTCTATTTTATGCTACCCCCTCCTCCCATTTTTTTAAGTCAGCATTTGGACACAGTTACCTTAAAAATTAAATCAGCCTTCAACTCCTCAACCGACTTTTGCAAATATAAAGAGAGCAATATACTTTGAAACAAACTATAAATGAAAAATCAGCATTTTCCAGTTGAATTTAGTTGTTTTTTTAGCACTGCATCCTACTACCCATTCGGATTGTACGCCTGTGTATTAATTACTTTTATGTGATATGGATGAGGATGGTTGAATGTATAGGATGTGGACCCCCATTTGCGTTGAGGGAAAGTAGAAAACCATTTAAGAAAAAGCACACTCAGTACACCCTACCGGGGTCAAACCTCGATCTCTGTAGTTTAGTCTATTGCGAGAGTGAGGCCTTAGCTCATGCAGCCACCGAGGCGGGTAATCCTGTGATTCATATCGGAGTCATTTAAAAATTTGAAAGTGTTAAAGGAATAATTTGCACAAGTGGCGATCAATTCAAAAGGGTGTCCGGCCAAACTATATTTTAAAATTCCCTGACTTTTCCAGGTTTTCCAGAGCAAATTTACAACTTTTCCATTCACAGAGTGTTCCAGAGTTAAACGGCTGAACTTTAGAAAGTGGTAGTGGGTAAAAAAATTAACTCAATTTGTATTTTGGAGATTTGCTATTTTTCGCTTTCTTTTCGCGCAAACAGCAAAAAATTTAATACAAACCAAATAGGTAAGAAATTTTAAAAAAATGTTTATTTTGTTAAAATTAACGGCCTTCAGCCCAGAGTCAAGCATTGCACCTATAAATGACAGGAGTGGCTTGCGTTATCCTTTGTTGTATTGATTGAAGGTCATTCATTAACAGACACTTCATACACTTTATGCTTTGGAGCGCTCCATGCAAACAAAAATATAATGGCGTTAAATCAGGTGAATGCAGATGTCAGTCCACAGGTCCAGCATGACCGATCCATCTTCCAGAAAAATTAACATCAAAGCCATTGCCAAAGACTTCTGCAAAAAAGCGTGTTTTTATTTAGTTTTTTGCTGTTTGCGCAAAAAGGAAGCTAAGATGAGCAAATCTATAAAATACATTTTTGGTTAGTTTTTTTATCCACTACCACTTCCCAAAGTTTAGCCGTTCAACCCAGGAATACCCTGTATATTACAGATATTATTTTATTAAACTCGCAACTTAATGTAATACTATTATTAAACACATAGCGCCTACACCTGCTGAAAATGAGTTAAGCTATGAAGGTGTTAAAAGATTTCGCCTCGAAGTGATGGTCTATTGGGTAATGAGATCTAAGTTAAATTGTTGTGAGACACATTCTGTTTTAGTTCCTACTTCCTATAATGTAATCGAATTCTCGAACATGTGCATAACCATGACTCAACTTTGATTAAAAATGCTCGTTAAAGGGGCGGAAAGATGATTGGTATACTCAACAGGAACAACATTAATAAAATAGAATCACGTATGTATTGACGGGAAGACGTATGTTATTTTAACTAATGTATATTAAAGTGGTGTCCTTTTTTCTTTTAGTGAACATGTGAGAATTCCAGAAATTTGATCAAATTTCCTGACTTTCCCCTGTTTTCTAGGACCCCTAATTTTTAAACGTGAAAGTAGCTATTCGCTAGCGTATTTCTTTCATCTCGCGAACCCCTCCCTAATTTTGAAATGTCTGCACTGTGAAAACTGATGTCACACGATCGAATAGCGAGCGGATTCTACTCTCCAGCCTCACACCGTGCGAGACAGGGCCTGTCTGTCGAGTAGAGCATAATATAACAAACTTGATGCCATCCCTCTCTTCAGTTGCAACCTTCTGAGAGTTATTTTGTCGAAATAAACCTACCATTGTACAAAATAGGTTTACAGAAGAAAGAAATATGATTGCTTTGTACACGATATTCAATCCTTCAATAAAAATATTTGTTTAGGTGAGAATATAATATATATTTTAATTTTTTTAAATTTATCTAACCGTCAATTTGCTTGAGAGTCAATAGAGTGACATTCTCATAATCTAGAGTTCACGTGTTCAAATTCTGTCATTTCTAATTATTATTATTTTAATCTATCAGATTTTAAACTTTAATTTTAAATTATTGTATTAGTAAGCAGATAATTTGTTTTAAATATTTTTTTATAGAAGTATGCAAGGTATGTGAGCCTACGTATACTACCATGATATTCTTCAAAAATAATTTAACGAGGTAGTAAATTAAAACGGTATAATAGTTTTGAAAGTTTGTACGTAGGTGATTTAAAAATTAAATTAATGGGTTTTATGATATAAAATGTGCACATATATAAATAAGGCTAAGCAAGATAATTGGTATTCGCACAGTAAAAACCTACAGGGCATATTTATGTTTTAAAATTAGTTGTGAAAATAAAATAATATTTTATTGAATTCTAATTATTAACATGTGATTTAAATTCAGGCCAAAATTAAAATAATATAATCGAGACGGAATCGAACCCGTGAACACTTGAGTTTCAGGCAAGCATGCTACCAACTATACTAAAGTGGATATATTAAATAGGAGGACGGTTTAACTTCTACTCATATAAAATTAGAAAATTTTGAGACAACAAACTTAGATGCATACACCTGGAAGAATATTTCCTAATAAAACTAAACAAATCTTTTTACATGATGCACTCAACACAATAATAGTGTTTACTTTCAGTTACGTATCTTATACTAGCCCCCTTACCCGTAAAAAAATATTGTAAAGAATCCTGTAAAACAAAGCTTCAAATCATCCATCATGTCAATATAAAAATAAAACTTTTTTTTTACTTATCTTTTTAAAAATACAGTCCTACCATCACTGTATAGCCCCCTCCCTCTTTTTATCCTCCCTCCTATTTTCATCTCATTCCTCTTTCCTCACCGCTACCCCCCACCCCCTTAACCAACCCCACTTTCCCTTCAACAACTTTTTTTCCAACGACTATATAATATACTATCGACATTTTTATGAGGAATAAATTAAATTTTCAAAATAAAATATAGCCTATGTTACTCGCTGGTAATGTAGCTTTATATTGGTGAAAGAATTTTTAAAATAGGTCCAATAGTTTTTGAGTTTATCCATTACAAACAAAAAAACAAAAAATCAAATCTTTCCTCTTTATAACATTAGTATAGAAGTATAGATAGGGGCGTGTTGTGAAATCCCATCGCCTCAATCCTTTGGCACGCCATGGGTTTACAGTGTTGTCAGATTAAAAACTCAGTAGCAAGCGAAACGCTACACCAACTCGCACGACAGTAGAAACCTTTCAAAATGAGCTGTTTTTCGGCACAGCCTGAGATTAGCGAGTATTTTCACATGTTTCAAAATTAGGGGTCAAGGCCACTGGACAATCTGTTAAAAGAGTTTACTTTCATTGAAGAAGAGAAAAGATTATTAGTAGAAATGTTTACATTTCTATGTTCTAATAATGTATTAATTTTAATTATGGAATTTATGTGTTAACAATTCGAATATCCCAAAAATCCGGATATCTTTAAAAATAAAGTTACTCATAAAATGTGCTCATATAAAAAAAATTGAAAATTTTTAGGGCTGCATTTAACAGTTAAAGGTGGTACCTACTTATATTCGAATTCGATGTTAGTAAGTTGAAAATGTCTTGATTTGTAAGACTTGAAAGGATTATTTAATTTTTAAAGATGATGTGAGACTAAGAGCCAGTTTTATAGTCAGATTGAGTACACTTCAAGTGTGGTGCTTAAAGCGTACTCAATCTGATTACTAAATTGGTCTAACTATACCAATAATGTATTCTATGTTTGCAAAAATGGTTTGGATGTGTATTAATAAACACGTTTATTTCGTGTGTTAGGAGATTAAGAGAAGCTAATTCAGTAATTTGTGACTGTCTAACAACAACAAAAATCAAGTTAAAGTTTTTTAATTTTGTAAATAATGAATTTAAGTAATGAACTAATCTAACTTATTTTTTGTTTTCCTCCGGAACTGTTACTTTCAGTAGATTCCCTTGTTATCCAAGCGACTGAACAACTGATTGCGTTTTGATGTGAGTTACAGTGGTGCTAGATTGTGTGAAATAAATACAGAGTTTCTCTGAAGGACATATTCTTCATTGCAAAGAATAATGTTTTATAAAAATAAATTTTAATTATATAGTTGTCATACGGCCTCAATTGGAAGAAATGTTATTTTATGTTGTGAATGGCGAATGACACAACGATTAGTAAAAGTTAAGACTCGGATATTATCTTAATAATTAATGATTAATGAAAGTATGGGTTTAAATTGGTTGATAATTATAGTATATTGTGTATAATTGATATTATGATTAATCTTTACAGGATGTTAGAATACTTTGTATTACATATTTACATTACAACGTGTACTGTGATACGAGTCAAATAGGATGAATTAATAACATGACATATTAAATTATTGATTGACAATTATTTAAAAATGGAAATACAAGGCAAACAATTATAATAGTAACAACTAGGTTACTAAAGTAGTTAAAATATAATTTTTATTTATGAGTGGAAATGAACTAATAAAGTGATTGACCAATTATTTGGAGTGACAGTAAAAATCGAACTTACAACATTAATGAGCTAGTTTTAAAAGTAGATTAAAATGATAACAATTTTAAAACAGCAAGTTAAATATGTTACATAAAATTGATGCGTAGTTTGAATTGAAACCTGCTATTGTTCAAGAAATTTTCAGAAAGTTAACTTTAGTTTTTAACGGTTATCTAAGTCTTATCGGGTGCATTTGTCCTTGTACTACTTTCGGTGTTCCAGTATTGCTGTTAATCACTGGAACGCTATTCGCCCGTAATGTTTCGGTGCTAGAACCAACGCACCATATTCATGGAAGTCGTTTAGGTGATGACACACAATGTGTTGTTACGGACCTAAGAGTCAAAATCTTAAGACCGTAACAACACATTGAGTCAATTGATCTTTTGTTAAATAATTCTACAGAGGCTTTGAATTTTGAACAAAAAGTGCATTTAAAACGAAAAAGAGCAATATCAAAATGAGATATTTCACAGAAGGTATAACAAACAATTATTGATAGTAGTAGTAGTAGTAGTAGTAGTAGTAGTAGTAGTAGTAGTAGTAGTAGTAGTAGTAGTAGTAGTAGTAGTAATAGCAGTAGTAGTAATAGCAGTAGTAGTAGTAGTAGAAGAAGTAGTAGTAGTGGTGGTAGTAGTAGTAGTAGTAGTAGTAGTAAAAGAAGTAGTAGTAGTAGTAGTGGTAGTAGTAGTAGAAGTAGTAGAAGAAGAAGAAGTAGTAGAAGGAGAAGTAGTAATAGTAGTCTGCCAGTATTGTATTATATAACTTCATAAAAATCCAATTTTCAACATCGATAAGCGTGCTCCTTTATAAGTTAGTGTGCATGACTCAGCTTACCCAAAAGTTATCACTCTTGACCACTGGCGGCTCGGTCTAGAAAACTGAGCTTAGTGGCCGTAGGGTTAGATGTTCTGACCACACTGCCTACACTCTCTATCTGGAGAAGTTGGCACTATCTTCACCAACAGACGGCGGCTGCTCGGTCAGTATGGTTCGATTGCAGGCTTGACACCATAGAGTTTGGGGGGTGGAGGGGGGAGCGGGGGTGGTTGATAAAATGTTGGAACTAAAACTCTTTTTGCAGAGTTATTAAAGAACCCTTGCCAAATATTTCAAAGGCTTTATGTTCATTTGTCGTGTAGTTAATAAATGAATAATATTATGGGTAAAACCTTAAGATATAAATCGCGCTAAGGATTTATCACACGTTTAAAAGTCCTGAAGATTTCTCTATCGTCTATAGGATGATTAAATTACAGTAACTATTAATCATTTTTAAACTAGATATCATCTCATAAAATAGCTTTGAATAAATAGCGAGTTACTTTCAAACTATCAGTCCATTAAAATAGCTTCGAATAAATTGCGCGTTGGTCCCAAAAGGACATCGCATGAAACAAGTTGGAATAAATAATGGGTTCGGTGATTTTTGTACGACATAAAACACCTTGAAATAAATATTGGATGGATTGGTTGCGCTGTACATGCATAATACACCTATGAAAATAATGTTGCTTGTACTGTGACTTTAACTGAATTGTGGGTATAATGAATTGTGCAAAACATAAAACACGTTTCACTAAATAAGCTGTTTTCAACCAGGGGTAGGCCTAAGCAAAAATAATAGAGTAATGGCTTTTATTTTGCTCCAAATTAACTTAATTTGAACCTATTATATAAAAAAAGTGTAAGCCTACTATTAAAATGAATTTAATTAGTTACCGTATATTAGTAATTTGTTTTATGTGTTTTTATTGAAATATGAATTTTGTATTATTATTAAAAAAATCTCTTTTAATGCCTAGGACGTAAACAATTTTTCCTAAATGGCGGGTGAAATTTGTAAAGGTTTTAATAGGCTAAGATAAGTGTATTGATTTTTATAACCTGATCTGTAAAAAAACTTAATATTAAAGAGGTTTATAGTTACACACTTCCTTCCTAAGTTAAATAATTCTTTTAAAACCCCTAAGTAACATAAGGAGTTAATTATTTGTACAAACAAATCCCTTGGTGTACTTAAGATGAGTGTTTCCGAATGAGGCTGTACTCAAACCCAAGAAATGCATGAACCCTATAGATTTAATGATTTCACACGGAAATAAAGGTTTTTTTTAATAGTAAAAATTATTTCATCAGAAGATAAATGGAAGATAGGTTTGATTTAGTGATGAAAGATGGGTTTGGTTTTGTTTGGTAGCAGAAAATAGGTTTTGTGGTGGGAGATAGGTTATGTTTGGTGGTGGGAGATAGATTTGGTTTGGTTTGGTAGTGAAAGATAGGTTTTGTTTGATGATGGAAGATAAAGTTTGTTTTGAGGTGAGAGATAAAGATTAGTTTGGTGGCGAAATATAAGTTTGGTTCTATATTAAATTATAGATTTTTGAAGGTGCTAGATAAATTTGATTTGGTGTAAAAGGTAAGTTTTGTTTGGAGTGCAAAATAAGTTTTTGGTTGTGCTAGATAAATTTGATTTTAGGTGAATGACAAAATTTGTTTGGGTTTCATGATAAATTTGTTTGAAGTGCAAGATATGGTTTGTTTGATTGTGGGGGGAATATTTTGTGGTGGAAAATAGGTTAAACTGAGCTTTATTTTCTGACTTGATAATTTTATTTTGAGGTGGGAGATAAATATGGCTTGGTGTTTGGAGATTAGTTTGCTCTCATGTCGGTTGATATTAATTTTGTCTAGTGATGGGAAAGTGTTTGTATCTAGGGTAAAATATAGGTATGATTAGATAGTTGGCGATAGGACTTGTTAGGCGGTTGGTGTTAAGTATGGTTGGAGATAGGTTAGGTTTGTTGAGAGTTAGAAACAGATTTGGTTGGAAATTGGTTTGGTCTTGGGGTGAGACGTAGATAGGTTTTAAATATCTTCATGTGTGTTTTAAATACATATCTATAGTTGCACATCAACATAATCGTACGAACATTTACGTAAATACTTAAACAATATATTTCTTACTACAACCTGTTTAGAGGAATGTGATATTAATTTAGTCCACACTTTATGGTAGTTATTGAAAAAACTTTCAAGTGTTCGTTTTACATTAACAGAGTTGTTTCAACAACAATTTTTTTTAGTTGAAAGACAAGGTGGGTGACAAACATGTGGGTAACTAGCTCTAGACGGCAGTAGTTATTTTAAGACGGCAGAGAATAAAAGCTCACTTTTAAATCCAACCTGGGCACGAGCCAATTTGCAATAAAACAAGACTGAAAAGTGTATCTAAACCAGAAAATAAAACAACTATTTAACGAGTATTCTAATACACAAGATATAACAAAATAAGGCTTTCACTATAAGTTCATTTTCCTTCGATCAATACACATGATCTTAGGTCATGTAGATTTCTATATGGATTTTATTGAATAAATTGTTTATGTATGTTGAGGTTTAGGATACACATTAACGGTGAAATTATTTGTATAGAGAAGAGATTTTTCAAACGGGAAGCGATCGTATATTCCAATTTTCATATGAAGGAACTTTTAGAAAATACAAACATGTTTTGCAGTCCAAATAGATAACATATTACTATATTACATGATTATGATAATATCCGTCAAAAGTGACAGCTCCAGGTGTGTGAATGCTTGAAAGTAGATTAAGGCCCTCACTATGGAAAATGACTATAGTTTGTCTTCTGACTATACTAAGCGCTCCTGACAGGTGTGAGCGGCCTTGCCGTAGGTACCGACCACGCAGGTACGCCGGTCAGATCGGGTTCGAGTTCCTGTAAATTATATTTGAGGAAGGTTTGGACTCAAAGAGAACAGTGTGAGCAAATGTTCGAAATAATTTGTTTCACATTTTTCCTGTGCTCACAGAAAATCGTTTTGATTTTGAGAACAGTAGTTTAATGTAACGTACTCAAATATATAAAGTAACGTTTTTAAATGTAATGTGATATATTTACAAAAATATTCTTGTTACTGGAAACTTCAAATATTTGTAGTACAACTAAGAGGTTAAGTTAACACGTTAGTCAATTTCTAGTTTATTTGAGGAATGTTAGAGAAATCACTTTGAGATGGAGATGTAAACAAGAGTAAAATGAATATAATGAAAATAAAAATTAAATATTTCCCTGTGTCGCTTATCTGTTTTTTACCTTGTAGCTTATGATGCAACTAAAGGTATTTGATCAAACCTTTTGCACACAATGCATACTACCTTCTAAGGCCTATTCTAGAGTAGCGGTTAAACCGGTAGCAGTTAAAACGCTAGCAGCCACGCCTTTGAATGAAACCCTTGTTATCAAGTTAGAAAATAAGTTTTCTTCTAGAGGAGAGTTATGACCGCTACCTCCGGAGGCGTTAAAACCGCCTAGCGGTATAAACGCGAGTCAAACTGCACCAGGCGTTAACAGGCAGTTGTGCCTCAATGTCACAAGTCTTTCAGCATAAAATAGTACTCTTCCTCAAGATGGTATCACGATTTGCAATATTTTCATTCACTAAACCAAGTAGTTCATCAAATGAAACCACAGACATTTTATAATACAAAAATAACTTATCTGGGTACATTCTATGATTCATAAACATAATATGAAACGGTCCTGTTGAGAGACGGTTCGATGATGTGGGGTGAGTCCACCAACGTTTCTTTTGACGAGTTTTTTCTTCTTTTTTTTCTAATTTCCTTCAACAAAATAAGTCCCGCAATACAGCCAGTTTGTATAATGTCCATTTTTAAACTATTCTGCACAAGTGGAAGCAACAACCACAGCATTTAAACTGCTTGTGTAGCTGTTTAACAGTTGCGGTTTTGACAGTTAGGTGTAGATTCAAGAGTTTGAAGGCATAAGCTAGAGACAAGACCACCGCGTTTTAACCGCTAGTGTAGAATCGGCCTGAAGCCTCGGCTGCGATACGGGCGGCGAGCGGTGGCACTCAAGTTTATGTTTGTACTGTTTGGTACGGAGAATGAAGTTTCCTGACTAGGATGGACGAGAACGGCAGGGTGGCAAGTTTTTGGGTGCCGCTCTGGTTTCAGTCCAGTTCGAGATGTCGTCAGTGAACGATGTGTCCACAGAAAGGAAATCTTACAAGGAAAGTAAATTGAAGGCTGGTGAAGTGCAAGTGTCACCGGGTCAAGTGAAATTGTTTACTGGTGAAGTGCAAATTTCATCAAAAACCATAAATAAAAAGTTCAAACCCTCGCACAAATTGACGGACATTGAAAGTGAAATCTTGATTTCGGAGGTACAGTCGAGGCCATGCTTGGGAAATGATTGCCACAACGATTTTAAGAACACTCTTTGGAATGAGGTCGGATCACCAATCAACTTGACTCCATGTTGGCAACTGGACGATAGTACCGCTTTTATCGTAGCCGGTAATGCGTACAGCTTTGACGCTTACCTCTCGTATCGTACACGAGGCCTGAGGATCCGGTCAGACTGACAAGCGTGCGACTGAGCGGCCAAACTGGCGATCGAGCGATCGAGCGCGTGATTAGTTAGCAGCTAACTCTTGATAATTGTTGACGAGGAGGCAAAGGTTCGACTCTTGACTCGGTGAACTGAGGATGGTTTTTGATTAGTGATTTATTGTTGTGGTTTTACCATCCTCTATCCTGACCAATGGTGATACTTATTTGTAAAGGCATACTTTGATTATACTATTGAAGTAATTTAACATATTAATGTTACATACGGTATATATGTATGGTTTATATATATATATATAAGTATGGTGTATGATCTTACCAATTAATATAGGTCGTTAGTAGCAAGTGTGCTAAACCTATCGATAACTATTAAAAAAAATCAAATATCATGTCAAAATGAGAAGTTTCCCTGCCACTCAATGAACCAACATACAATAATAGCCTAGCGCCTGTAAACTAGACTGTTCCGGGTCGAGCACGCGCGCTTGAAAAATTGAACCAGTTCTATCTTTCGAGAGCTAACGCTCGGTCCAGTCTGGCCACCTCTCATTGCGACCAATGTGTTCTATTTTATTTTTTAGCCGCTCGCGTGCTCGCTTGCCCAATTTTGCCGTCCATATGCACTAAAAGTTCAAACACGATTGGGGCTATAAGCGACTGGGACTACATTTACAAAGAGCTATGACACTGCTGATATTCTGAAGGTAGTTTACTATCATCAGAATAATAACGCTGCTGATCCTGACCTACGTGCGCCCCCCCCTCCCCCCTCCCAAAGTGAACCCAGGCCAGTAAGAAGAGAAAGACTATAGCCACCGTGTATGCCATGATGTCCATTTAGCCTGAACTATAAATTTTCCACGTGTATAGTCCGTGTGTCGTTTTTACTTGAGTTTTATCTACACTCCGATAAAGACATTATAACATGCCATTACTTAAAAACAAGCTTTCAGCAGAGTATCATGGTCAGGGTGTATAGTATGCCATTACTCAACAACACGAGCTTCCAACAAGATGTCGTGGTCTGGCATGATGTCCTGCCAAACTATATTTTAAAATTGCCTGACTTTTACAAATTGTCCATAGCCGATATGTTTATTTCCACCCATTATATAATATTCAGTACATCACAAACATTATTTTAATAAGATTTAAACTTAATGCAGTAATATTTTTAGACACATTCTGAAATTGTGCCACTATTTAAATGCGTTAAAGGATTTCAGCCTGAATTGATAGGGCGATGTGCTGATGGGTAGTGTGATCTAAATTAGTTTTCAGTAAGATCATATGAGGACATTAAAAATCGTCTTTCACCAGTATAGTCGTACACATAGTAAGACTCTAAATAAATGTGTGTTTACGTTCGATTCCGTTTGTTTGTTTGTTTGTAACAATGATTAGAATATCTTCCATTATTGAGATACTAATATGCCCCTATTTTCTTACTAACGGACTTATCTGAGAGATAGAAAAAAATCACTACATCTACTTTCTATTAGATCAGCAGTTGTCGCTTTTTATATAGCTTATTAATACCTATAAAATAAAACTAATAGGCCTACTACTATAATCAAATGTTGTCAATGTTGACTGCAATAAATATGTTTATATTTTCTAAAAGGTGTTCTAAATGTCCATTATTTAGAAATCAAGGTAAGTTATAGTTCAAGCATTAGGAAACTATAAAAAAAAAACTAATAAAAACAAATGCCCTTAGCAAACAAGTAAGTAGTTTGAGCATAAAGAAATTAAAAAAAAAAAAGTAAAGGCGCTTTCAATATGGATAGTATATTAGATAGTTCGAGCATCGTAATTCCAGTTCCAATGTAAGCTAAAATATCAACGTAATATTTTTAATATATATATATATATATTTATATTTGGCTTTAGAGCTCCCGCATCGGTGGTCTCGTGGACTAAACATCAAGCTCGTCTAGTTTGGTTTGCTTGTGCCAGAGAGTTCCGGTTTTGAATCCAAGTCAGATGTACTGAGTATTTCCACCCATTAAGTTGTCTCTCTTACTCTTACTCTATAATCTATCTTCCTTATCCCCGCCCATATAGAAAGTGTATTTATTAAGCCAGAATGCATAAAATAAAATAACTTCCTTCACTCATAGCATCAATAGGCCTAGTTTTATTATCTATGAAAAATACAGTTTGGTTTAATACATTACTGGAAATTGTTAATTAATTTTAGCACCCTTCTAAAATGTTTTTAGTGATGGTGTTAAACATAGCCTAAAGGCCCGTTGACACGGTGTTAGTGGACTAATGCAAGTTTAGTGGTATTAGCTTACTAACATGTTAGTTGTGTTGACACGTATTTTTCACTTGTATTAGTAGCGCTTATAAAAACATGGCTGAAAATGAAGAGAGGTGATAACTGGTCTCTCTATTGGAGCCTTATTTTTTTATCAATGCGTCTCATTTTTCGTTCGGGTAATTTATACGCAAATACTAATTACGCTTATGTGTTAGGAGCTAGTAAGGGTGAATTTAGAATAAGTATGGGCGGCAACATAAATTACAATTTTTCAGTAGACGGAATTTATCATAATTAGTTTATTTTTGAAAAACATTATAAGTTGTAGTTAGGAAACAATATTTAATCGTAATTATAATAATAGAATTAAATGTAAAGAATAGTTACAATGTGTGATAGAAAATATGTTTTAATAATTAGTTTACCTATTTAAAAAAATTATTTTATATAGACAACATAAAAAAGTTAGTGATTAGTGTGTCTCCTATTTCTTAGTTCCTTAATACATTAAAATAGATTTTAGTTGATCCCAAATAATTATTAAATTATTTTACTTGATTTGTTAACTTATTTAGCACACATGTTAAATAAAATTAACCTCAACTAAGGTAAATAAATCCCAATACAACCAAATTCGGTAGGGCACTTTTTTAAATAGGTCCAACCCAGGTTTTTTCAACCCTCTTTTAAATGTTAGTATACTAATAACCAAATATCTTGTTAAATTCTAGGTAGGCCTAAAATATTTTTTTTAAAATAATAATAGGCTTAAATTAATTTGTTGGGCATTTTTTTAATAGACCTAACGCAAGTTTTTTAGACCCGTTTTAAATTTTGGTATACTAATAACAAAACATCTTGTTAAATGCTAGCTTGCTAGGCCTAAAATATTCCTTAAAAGTAATAATTCATTAATTTGTAGATTGGTTTAAATATAGACTATTTGGTTTGCTATACGATAATATTATATTATGTATCTACTCAATATTCCAAAGCATTACTACAAAGTGTTTGAAGTGTGTGGGCTGAACATTTATAATTAAAACTTATAAAGATTGTTTAAAGTGTCAAATATGGAGATTGGACAACGTGCCGAAGATTTCGCGTGAAAACCACCGGTCATTCATGCCTTACTTGCCGATAACGCGAATATTATGTTGCCGGAACTAATCACGATACTACAATGTTGTATTATATTTTGTGATCGTATATAAAAAAAATTACACATGCCACGTTGAGTGGTAGGAAATAATGGTTTTTTAAAATTATTGATAACATTTGTTTACCGATATTAAAAAATATCTCTCACAAAGAACATTTGAAAAATGTACGTAGGCCTAACATTTTATTTTGGAAACTTTATTTACAGCTGATATAACTTTACAATATCCTCTAGTGCAATATCCCTCCCATTCCTATCTGTATGAATTCGGTGCTTAAAATTGCACAAAAATAATCCTTTTCATAACATTCCACAAATAAGTGTCCGCCGCACAACTAATTCTTCAGTTGCCGCCATTTTGAATTGTCTACTTGCATTAGTAAAGTTGGACCAACTTTTTCAGTTGCAAGTGGACTTGCATGTTAGTAGCTTGCTTGTCTGTTTACATGGTGCAAGCTGTGCGCGCGCAGCCAAATTAGTGTACTTGCATTAGTCAACTAATATCGTGTCAACGGGCCTAATAATGAGATAATTAAATTATTTTACCGATCGGGCTAAAACTTGGTATCTAGGGTTTTCATAGGGTTGCCCCGAGGGGTTTTTGGAATTGGATATCCAACCCTAAAATTAAGGGTAGCTTACTGAAGGCAAAAGAGAGTAAAAGTCGATTTTCTCAAAACCGACTGACGATTTTGATTAAAATTCGTATCTAGGTGTTGATTAAGATAATAAATAAACTGGATATTTTTATTTTACCATGAAAATGAATTTTAGGGTACTTTACAGAAGCAGAAACTTCCGTATCTCCGCAACTATTTGAGATACTAAATAACTTATCATTGCAAAATTGTAGTACTATTAAAAATAAAATACTTTTATATTAAATATATTTTAATCAATCCAACAGTTTCTGTGAGATATTGGCAAATATATTAATACAATTTAGTGAGCTTTAGTTGTAAAGAAATACTACTTAAGTTTTAACGCAATAATTCTCCAATGCCACAAAGTATTAAATATAAGTAAGTCTCTAAAAGACTTTGTTGTTTTTCTTGAAACCTGTTAGGAGAAATGTTTGTACAACAATGATCTATATCCATTTTAGACTCAAATAGTCAATATTTACATTTTTTATTGGTCAAAATTTATAAATGAGGAATTTAATAGCAATGCGATGGGATGAAGATTTGCAACACCTAATAAAATGTTGAAAATTTGAACCAGAAGCTGAAATTTTAATACGAAGTGTTGGGCCTTGTGGACCCAACATTGATCATTTTTATCGGTCCAAACATACAAATGAGGACATTAATTCTGGAAAAACAAAATTATAAAATTTAAAACCGGGACTAAAAAAAAGAAAGTTTTACATAGGTATAGTGCAATTTATGCTTGGGTTTGCTAGTGTATATTATTTCGTTTCACATATATTACGAGTTTTGAGTAAATATATCTATTTTCAAACAATAGAGAGAGAAAGTCCGTGCGGAGTTCCGTACCATTTATTTAGAAATATAAATTATAACAATAGTGCCTATACTATTTAAATCTTCAGAAAATATTATGTTTAAATGATTTTAATAATATTTTTACAGATAGTTTAATGTCATAGTTGAGGTAAAAAGCCATTATTTTCGTAAAAATAAAAGTGAGTGCTTGATGATACTTTTGAAGAGCCATACATTTATTTTTTAAAGCTGGGGATGTAGGGAACGCAAACTTTTTTGGGCAAAACAAATAAAATAGTGCTGCAGCAAAAACATATTAAGAGTTTAATTTTCTTCACATAGTGACCCCACCAGTTTTTGAATATCTGTCAAGAGTATCCTGGAATTTAATGACAACTTTTATCTTCATATAAGAATCGAATAAATTAAAACAATGACACTTGACCACGGGAATCGAACCTGGAACCTCTGGATTAGCACGTCAATACGATAACAGTTGGCTATCCAGAGATCGTCCCTCGACCAGGGTCATTCTTCACTTATATTTTAAGGTAGAGTCTGTGATAGATGTGTGTATATCATCAGTCACTAAGAGCTATAATTGATATTCAGTCACCGGTAGTGGCTTTATGCTGTCAATAATACGTTTAAAGCGAATGAAGATGGAAGAAAGCACCGCTATACATTGAAGTATATATGAAAGGCGAGGCTTGGGCGATGAATGATTATAATTAAGCGCATGAGCCGTATCTCGATTATAATCGAATACATTAAAAATTGACACCTGGAGACGGGAATCAAGCTCGGGAGATACGGCTCATGTCCATCATTATAATAATTCATCCTTCATATATTCATAGGCCTAATTGTATAGCGTTGTTTTCTTCCATATTCATTTAAAAAAGTTTTGTAATCTAATCCCGCTATGCTAATCGCATATATTCTACAACTGTTGATATCCCCCATGAAGAAAATTAAACTCTATGTTTGTACTAAAGCAATATGTTATTTATTTTGGCCAAAAAGAAAAGTTTTGCTACATAAAGTGTAAAAACACTGTCCTTTTTTGTGTTCACTACATCCCCATCTCACTCAATAAAATAGGGAAAAAACTCTGACCTAACTCATTAACTAAATAATATTCCATAACATTGTTTAACTCCCCCCTCTCACCCTCCCCATCGTGTCTTACTACCTGTTTGGACTATAAAAATTTAACCACACTAATGGGGTATGCTCAAATTTATGTAGAGGGAGAGTAGGAAACCACCTATGAAAAAGTCCTCAAAAATTTCTCGGCCAGGATTCAAACCAAGATGCAAACTAGACTATACAAGCTAGCTGTTTAGTCCGCGTGATAACTGATGTGCGTTATTATTTGCGAATGCCTCAGTGTTATTGTCGGCGTAGTCTACCCCCATGAAGCGTTCAATATGTAATATAGCCCCTATGTATCACTAAAATTACTTAAGGTCATTCGACAGTTAAAATTTTATTGCACAAGTAATTGCAAATCATTACAGTTCACGAGCTTTAAGGTGTCAAACTTGTTATTTTATGATAGTTTGCGTAACATTGTTAAAGTAAGGTAATAAATGTATAGGGCTAAACTCAAATTTATTATAACTGGACATTCATGTAAAGTTTACAGAAGAAAATATTAATCGATAATATTAATATTATTACTATAGATAATAATAATAGCATTATAAATAATATTCATATGAAGTGTGTAGTATAAAATATTTATAATATTTATAAATAATATTAATATTATACATATGTAATAATTTTTTTTTTTGGGGTGAAAGGGACATCCCGACCTCGGGTATGTGTGACATGGGTGGGATTGTCAAGCCGGGGAATTAAAATTATTTATTAAATGTTCAAAGCATGGTTTCTTTTATGTGGCTAAAATCAAAATCACTTCCACTTCTCACCATAAACTTGATTAATATTTTTTTTTTCTCTCTCTCTTTCATCCATAACCTAGTTTTCTTGGCATTTAGAAACATTTAATAGATTTAGTTTAATGTATTCATACGTCAAGTCATGTGATCCGAAGCTAACAATTTTGATAGGAATTATCAAGATCGGTTTATAAAATATACCAGTAAAATGTTGTTTATGTTGACCGTAAAATATATTCGTATTTTCTAAAAGATTCTCCAAATATCCATGGGTAAGAGCTCTGATCTGATTCGCCTTTATGTCGTTTGAGGCAGTAACTGTATCAAGTGTTTTACGATATTATACATATGTATAAGGTTAACAAAAGTAGGGGTCTGTCTCCCCCTCCCCTCCTTATGTGAATTGTCCCCTCTTCACTCCATCCCAACCAATGGAAATTATTGAACCTGCCTTGAAATTGATGGACTCCTCGAGGCATACGTCTAAATAAGGCATGGTTCTGAATATTTTTTATTCAACACACACAATATTGGCAGTATCGTATCAAGAATGTCCAACTCTATTAAAACTGATTAATTTTAATAATCCAAATTTGATTTTGTAAATTTAACATAGTACCTATATAACTCATCCAGTCCTTTTCATACGTACACACCGTAAATTCAAAACTTTACTAAGATTCTGAGGGAAAGATCGTTTAGAAAATACAGGCATTTTTTTGCAGTTAACATTGCAAGAATTTTATTATATTACTATGTTGATTAATATCTACCAAAATTGAAAGTTGCAGATCACATGATTTTTTTTTCTATATGAATATATATTTAAGTAGTTTTAGTCACGTATGCTAGTCAGATAGTAGTCTTCCTATAAGAATCCTATCTCGTGGAATTTAAGCTATCCAAAATGTGCCTAATAATAGTGAATACTATATTGGAGCACTTGAATCAGTGGTGCACCCAACGGGTAGGTAAGGGTACCTCCCCTGCCCCACCATCTTTCCGCTAATTTCAAAAAATTGTGTATAATAAAAACGAGCCTAAAATAATATTAACTATAATATAGAGCCGAATGCATAAGCTAGATCTTACGATTTTATCTTAAACTAAAAGGTATAGGCCTATCACTATACACAGTAAAGTGGCCCTAAAATTCCCAATTGTAAAAAAGTACTGTAAGAGTATCAAAATATATCAAATAGTCCATCCCCCGCACATTTCTATCCCCCTTTTTTCACAAAAAATGTCTTTAAGAGTGCACCACTGGCTCTAACTCCTTATTAAACAATGTTATCGAATATCAAAAGCTCTAAGAATAAACAACTTGTGAAGTTCTATGTTTTGGTAGACAACATTACTTGCTTGATATTACATTGTCTTTACTCTATTTTGATATGTTATCCCACAAAAATCACTGTTAGCGTTTGCAAGCCTTACATAAACACGCCTGTTGTGAATGATGAAACAACTGCGCAAGTAGGTCAAAATAATCGTGTTTATTTTGAGCCAAGACGTAGTCACCTAAATAACTATATTTATATAAGAAAATCGATAGAAATGGTAATGTTTATTCACTGCCTGTTTGGATATACGTCATAAAAACACAGAACAGAATAACAAAATTAGACTTACCTCATTCTTCAATGTATCTATTTTATTCGGAGCAGAAATGAGCAAGAAGTAATGACTGTGTAAGCACTTCAACCAATAAATTTCGAATTCCAAACAATTAAAAAAAATATCTTTGACATACGGAACAAGGTTTAAACCGACAATAGTGAAAGCGTAAAATTAAATAATAAACAGGTTTGTTATTAAAATGGCATTTGTGCTATACGTGGGAAAACATACAGGTTTTGAAATACCAAGGGAATAACTTGAGTCTTCCCTCAATCACAGATTATTGCCACAAATAATGTGTTCAAAATAAACAATATATTCTTATTATTGCACTTCAAAAGTATATTTCTTAGGTCAAGTATATTTCTTAGGTCAAAAACCCTTAATAACTTTCGAAACACTTCACACTTGTATGACTTTAAAACCTAGCCATGGATAATGATATTAAATAAGTTTCGCTCCAATCCAAAACGGACGCAACTTTCTTTACACAGAACTTATGATTCACATTTAGTAATACAACATAGTATAGTTCCAAGCAACCGACGACTGAAGCTAACACCAAAGGCGCAGAGGGAATGTTGATTTGAGCGCCAGAGAGAGCAGTGCTACCAGCTCTCCACATCCACAACATCACGAGCCAAAACACGCTAGCTTTCTCTTTCTCTCTCACACATTTCGTGTAGCAATAAACGTCTGACGCGTACTATAGTTGTGACCTTGCGACTGCTTCTTAGATAACGTAATTTACTATCTTGTGACGTTATTGTTGTTTCCATGTTACCTGTCTTGCGCACTTCTTTGGTAATTAAATAAGTGATGTCTATCGTCGACAAGTTTGATTACATACACGTTTAAAGCAAAGACAGCCGTTTTAAAAACCTATTTTACTTTTTATTTTCGAAAAAAAAAAACTACTATAATATATCACTTTCTCTAGGTGAATTATTCAAAAACTTTTTTTATATCTAGTAATTTATTTTGAAATTTATTGTAAAATGTTCTATGTATATTAACTAAACCTATCCATCATAATGTGTCTGGAATATATTTTAACTTTAAGCGGTTTCCCAATCTCCCTTCCCGCAAATGTGGGCACATTTCCAAACAAATTGCATTCCTCATCCTTACCCCATAAATGTAATCATGTGCATAGCCGCAGGTAGGCAAACGCAACGCGCGCGCGCGCACACACACACACTCACACATACAAACTGAACTGGATTTAAACAGATTTTGAGCTGGCCTGATCACAAATATTTGTTTTTATTTTGCCTATTCACTATAGATGCAACTATCCGGTCTAAAGTGGCTCCATTTCGAGCCGGATAACGGAAAATTCTGATGATACCAAATCCGAGTGTAAATAATTTTCATTGTGGGATTGCCTACTTAAAAAAAAATCACAGAACATTTAACTTTGTTTTAATGGAATCTGCCTATTTTCTGATTGCGATGTAAAATAGGAACACAGTAATTGTGGGTGGCATTAAACGAGAAAGATTTTTTTTTTAAATCTTTACTGTACAGTACTTCATTTTAGAAATGGAACATCGGCTACAAAGCAAGAACAAGTGAGAATAGAGCGTCAAATGGATTACATTATAAAGTCAATAAATGTTTTATAGTGGATATGTACCGATTTGTTTATTTTAAAACGCACTTGTTAAAACCGATAACCGGTACGGAAAATACACAGGGTCGGATAGTTGTGACTCTAGAATAGTTATATATAATTAAATATGTTTTATATAGTTATGACTATTTTAATTAACTTGCATATTAAAAATTTTGGGCATATTTTAAAGAGTTTTCCAGAATATTTATTAACTACTAGCCAAAAAAATCATGTTACAAAATTTAAAAATTACTTATGAGTTGAAGTTTTCGTAATGTCTGAGTAAATGAGATTTTTAAATTTAAAATGCTACCATATTTATATTTTTAGAACATATTTTATCTTATACAGATATTTGATTGATATTGTAAAGTGCATGAAAATAACACGTTTTTGGGCATACACTTTCGAGCAATTGAAATAATAAATACATAGGCCTACGTTCAGAGGTGTAACTAGGGTGAGGCAGTAGGCCGATTTCTGAAAACTATGCAGTAAAATATAAATCATATATTGATGGTAACTAAACTATTGAATGTTCATTTCTACTATAAGATTTAAAAAATAAATAATTACTATTTTAAACAAAACTAAACCAGAGTAGTTGATAAACCATAATTAATAAAAGAATAAATCTCTGCACATATGTTTAGTCAAAGCTCAAATAGTGTCTGTGCAGAGACCAGTGTAATCAAAAGTAATCACTTTTTTACTAATATCCTTTCCCCTCCCTCTCCACCGTCCCCCACTCCTGCCTGAAGATGTTTAAGTTCCAAATTTACTTTTTTTAATCTCTAGAAATAATTTTCAATTAACAAATAATAAAAAATAACTTATTTCCTCATCTCTTAATTATCGAAATGTTCGCTTACCCGACCACATTGTTGAAACAAGTTCGCTTTATATCCTTTGATGGTTCATCAAAATACCGACATTGGGTGAATCGGGGAGATGCGCGAGTTTTTGTTGCAAGTTCACTGGAATGTTGCAGCACTTTGATCGGTTCGCCATTCCGCTCGCTTGTGTGTACGAGGCTTAAGAGCCCATTTCAGAGCGATGTATTTGCTGCCAAACCTTGCCAGATTAGGACAATGTAACAATGCAACAGAAAAAATGTTCATATTAATAGAAGGGGTGACCGAATATTTTATGACCCAGGATGACTAACGGACCAAGGACGCTGACCAAAGACATACTACGTGTTTTTATATGGAACGCGAGAGGGATATTCACGCAAGCAAAAGAATTAGAGGAACTCTTCATAACCTACGGAATAGACATTGCCTTGATAAACGAAACTCACTTAAACCCAAATAAAAATATACATTTCTACATGTACGATATATACAGGAGTGACCGTCCCAACGGCAGGGGAGGGGGAACTGCAGTTTTCATCAAAAATAATACACCCCACTACAGACATAACTACAATAACCTTCAAAACCTAGAAGCAGCAGCAGTGCAAGTAAATACCAAGAGCGGGAGTATCCTATTCGCGGCCATATATAAACCACCGACGAAGACGTTACTGGACCACGACTTAAACACTATCACAGACTCGGACACAATCTTCTTAGGAGGGGACTTAAACAGTAAACACCCAAACTGGAACAGCAGGTTAACAACTAGGGACGGGAGAACACTCAACGAACACGCGGACAGAAACAACTACTTAGTAGTAGGGCCTGGCGAACCTACTTTTTACCCCACAAACCCACTACACAGACCTGATATAATAGATGTGGTCTTGACCAACATGGGAGTGTCGTCGGAGGACCTTACAGTCCTCAAAGAATTGGACTCTGACCACAACCCTGTGTTGTGCGAGATTACAGTAAACACAGACACAGAAATAAA